>JAXGGA010006781.1:0-67298 GCA_038373865.1 Uloborus plumipes | reverse complement strand
TTTTTTTTGCATATATTTAGTTTACCTTTGAGGGTGATTTTTTTGCATCCTTTTATTTCATACTGATGTTAGGATTTTTTTCAATGCAGATTTTTTTCCCCGATAAATGAACTACCAATATACAAAAATAGGAAATTGCAAAAAAAACATGTTATTTTTTCGAAAAAAATTAATAATAACAATCAGAAGAAGAAGAAAATCACAAATTTCAAGGATATAAGTTAAATTAAAACAGCAAAACTATTTTCTTGGGCAGAAGAAAAAGTAAACCTTATTCTCATAGTAATTACATATTTTAGAATTCAATCAAGTTTTAGAGCATTATTTTTTTTTTTAATTTATCAATGATTTCCAATGCTTTAGTGACCACAAAATTTGATTGTTAAATGCCATGTTTTGCTTTTAGTTCATTCTTTGGAATTTTATGCTAACAGTAACTACGAAATTAAAAAAAAAAATGTGTGGGATGTAATATCTTCTGACATCACGTTTTGTATTTAGCCGCATGGAAAAAGCTTACAGACTAAGAACAAAAAATACTACAAACTACTAAAGTTTGATTTTTACAAGAAAAAAAAATTCTATTTGAAACGCACCAGTTTCATGAAAAATATGTTCCTTAAATTTTCAAAAAAATCAGTCTGCGCCTCCTAAGTGATTTTAGAAATGTATAATTTAAAAAAAAGTTACTTTTGATTTTTAAACAAATGATAATGTATTATTCTTTTATTTTACAGTGCCTCCAAGGTGGCGATTAGAACCTTCGGATACCAGTGTTCTCGTTGGGAGAAGTGTTTCCTTACACTGTCAAGCGGATGGCTTTCCACAGCCCCAAATTCGTTGGGAAAAAGCCTCTGGTAATTATATATCTTTGCTTTAAAAAATAAATGAGTAGGCGAGAATGAAATGGAGTTTAGTTAGCTCATACCCTAGCAGCATAATCTTATCGGCTGATGATCGGCCATTCATCGAAACCCGATGAAATTCTCATCGGTCGATGATCGGATTCGATGAGTTCTCATCGGGAATTGCTCCAATATGTCTCATCGGTCAAACAGAATCCGAGCAGAAAAATCCGATGAGTTTTGTTCGAAATGCGACGAGATTTGGAGCAATTTACGAGCAGTGCAGTCCCTTGCCGACGAATTTAGGATCAATTTTGGATGCTTGGTTTATTTTCATCGAGAAAGTTGATCGGAAGGATATCGCTTTGCGTTGAAAAGTAGCTCATCGAAAATCGTGCTCGGATACTGATCGGAGCGTTGTCTTCGTGCGTTACGGGATCAGTTTACGAGGAGTTAAATTTCCATTTGT
Source organism: Uloborus plumipes (assembly GCA_038373865.1). Classification (NCBI taxonomy): domain Eukaryota; kingdom Metazoa; phylum Arthropoda; class Arachnida; order Araneae; family Uloboridae; genus Uloborus; species Uloborus plumipes. Next base: position 65,984 of record JAXGGA010006781.1, on the reverse strand, counting down.
TTGCTCAATTTATATTATAAGTCATTTTTATAGGCATGATTTTTAAAAAGGAGTGTCATATTAATTTCCGTCGGTAGTTTTTTCTCTTGTATTTCATTCATTTTTTTGCATTTCCCCTGTACTGCTGTACCCTCCTGTAGTAGTATTCAATTATTAGCTTGTGATTTTGATATTGATATAAATATGTTCTTAAATTTTAGCAGTTTTTATATCATCCTAAATGTACACTAAGAACATATTAAGCTACTGTGTCGGTTTAACTAGTTTTCCTTTGTAAATTTGTCTATAGAAAATTTTTTTGTGTTAACTTGCATATAATGCGGCTCATAAAGTTCTTCCTATAAAATGTTTCTAATCTGAGAACTTAAAAAGTGAGTGGTTGGCTATGTTTAGCAGTCCTTTTGTAAGTTTTGTTGAGAGACTCCCCCTCCTTTCACAATTTTTTCAACACAAAAGTATTTACTTTAGTGTGGTTAGGAGGTTTGTTCGTTTGTGGAATGAGATTGAGGACTGGCCGCAGAAAGCAGACTTTGAAATTTTTTTAGTGACTTAAGTCTCGGCGGGGACTTCTATTTTGAACTATTTGACTCAAAACTGTTTGACAGACTTTGTTATTCCCTGCTCAAATTAGTTGGAAACTGAAAATCACAAAAATACAGTTTTAGAGTATGCTTAAAGATCATGTTATATTCTAGCTAATGTATTGGAAATAAAGTATATCCATCCTGTTGTTTTTAGAACACGGATTCGAAAAAAAAATTAAGTTTCAAAAGTGTGATGCCTTTCAATCCACAAAGTTGTCTTCAATTAAGTTGAATTGACGTGTCATTATCGTTCCAAATAATTTCGAGCACATTGATTATAACAATGGAAATCGCTGAAAAAATGAATATGGTCATATGGACCCATAACTAAAATACTTATTTTTAAATGACTAATTATGAGCACTTTGGCTTAAAAGGATCTTAAATATTTTAATTAATGGCGAAAAGTTACCCGTATGGTTAAAAAAACAACTGAAACATGAGTACTTACCAACAAAGAACTGAGATGTAGCAAAAACAGCATGTCAGTTAGGAAAGAAACACTTCGATGAGAAGAAAATTCAGTACTAGTGACGAAGCAGCATTAACATAATAAAGCATATTATGCATAAAATCTTTTGCGTGGAAACATGCGGTGGAAGTATTCTTGAAATAATCTGTTTTTAGAATCCTATTATGTTTTTCCTAGAAAATAGATTACAAACTTGACATTGACAATATAAGGCAAATCTGACAGTTATCGGTTGGCTGACGACGATTTGCAATGCATCCTATTTGTAGCGAATTTATAAGATTCTTGAGATAAAGTATAGTTATTTAAAAGGTTTGATTCGAATATTTTGGCATCAAAACTTCCCTTTTGCAATAGTACACGACATCTGAAGCAACACCACAAAAAAATATCCGAAGCATTTAGTAAGAAAATGATTTCATATTGATGTAAACCAGCGTGAAAATTCCAATAAAATAAAATCCACAATAAAAATACTCAATATAATATACAGCTACTCTAATTTTGACTACAAGTGCAATCAACTACAGTTATTTCAGACATGCATAAAAAAATAATTCTAGAATGTTTCAATGCAAATTATGCATAAACCAAAACACCTTCTTAAAAATAAAACGAAACACTTCTTAAATACGCAAAAAATGTTGAGGGAAAAAATCTTTTGATCTCTTTTGCTTCACTGTAAGTCTGTTTACGCCCTTCAAAAGAATTTAAGCCCAGTATTAAAAAGGCCTTTTTTTTTCCCTTTAATTTCATCAAAAATCTTGGCGTGCTCTTCAGAACCGGACTATTTACTTTGCTGTCGAATCTAATGCAGCAAACTTCCGACGCGTCTGAAGACGACATAAGCCTCGGATCTTTTGCAATCTGAATGAGGTCACGTGCGACGTCCCATTACGCCTCCATCTGCAGTCTCTAAGTACAGAGATTTTGAAATGTCTCGCACTTTATTCAATGGTGGAAAAAATGGAGAAGCTCATTGCTTGAAAGCTGGGTAAAGATAAAATTGACTTCTTATTCATTTTTAGAAGCAGCTTTTTTTTTTTTTTTTTTCAAGTTAATTTGAAATGCTACGTAATTTGGCCACACACAATACGTATCAAATACATTTTTTTTAACTTGAAAAAAGAAACATTTAAACAAAAGTAGGATAGTTATTAACGCCATTTTAGAGCTTTAAAGATACGTTGAATGTTTCATCAACTTCACTGTAAAAAATTAATGTTGTTTTTACGGTATAATATAGCTAATTTTACACTAATAAACTGTAAAACTTTCTAATTATACTGTAATATACTATAAAACCATCAACATTACAAAACCAAACTGTAAAACTGCTAATTTCACATAAATAAACTGAAAAATTGCAAATTTATCAGTTTAAAACCGTGCATTTCACAACTTTAAACTTTGAACTCTGCTGCCAGTATTATACTGCTGCTTTTACAGTATAATACAGCTAAATTTTGCAATTATAAACTGTAAAATTACTCACTTTACAGTAAGAAACTAAAATTTCTAGTTTTACAGTTTATTACTGTGCATTTTACAGTTTTAAATTGAAACCTCGGCAGCCAGTATTATATTGCAAAAACAGCTCATTTTTTGAAGAGTAGTTATATCCACCGATTTAGAGCTTTCAAGATACGTTGAATATTTCATCAACTTGTGCCGTCGATATATTGTATTGTAATTACGAATCTTATGTATTTTTTCTCTACCCTGTTTTCCTACCACACCCTCAGAACTTTCTCGTTTCTTTATTAAATTCCTTGATTTACCCCTCCTTTAAACGCTCATCCTGCCGGCTATTAACGAACAGTAAACGCGCTGTTTAAAAGTTGTTTTTCTGTGCCGAAAAGACCGCGTTTCCCTGTTTTTAATTACACATTACTTCATTTAATCGGTTCCAAAAGCGTTAGGCTGTGACGCAGCTGGATAAAGAGAAATAGTTAGAAAAACCTAACCTAGATCGTTGTTCGCACAAATGCGTCTTGGTGAAGCAGATGGGAAAAAAACATATTAGGTTAAATGATTAACATTTACTAAACTCTTAAGATTATCAAATATTAAAGTCAAAAAGTTAATTTTCAAGAAACATGTAAGAAGAAAAATTCATCCAGTATTACCAATGCAGCAACAAATATTTACAAATAAAAAAAGGCTGACGAATATTACATAGAGCCACTCCACTGTAGTCACCAATTTGGCTGATCATTTAATATTTCTTTGATCACCGTTAATGCAAATTTTGCCGACGTTGATGCAGGATATCTTATTTTCAGGAACTTCACTTTCAGGTTTGGGGCTGACCAGCCCAAAAAAATGTTGGAAAAATTATATCCGTTTCAAGCAAGGACCCTGAAGATCGCGTGTTTTATCCTATTGTGGGTTTTGTCACTTTTGATCAAGGGCGGATCTAGAAATGTCTCAAGGGAGGGGCGATTGTTTTTACTGCGCACCCTTTACTACACATCTTGGTTTGCAAATGTTGACCTCATATGTTTTGGACTTCAACTGCGAAACTTATCCTGAAAAGAACCCTAAACCTCCCTTTTGCTAGCATCAAAGATCGTCTAAAATTGCCTTTTGACATTCAATATTGAAAATTTACCAGTGGCGAGTCATTCAAGGGAGAAGCGATCGCCCCCATCACCCCTCCCTTACATCTGCCCCTGCTTTTGATTACCTTTTTTTCACTGGGCTCATCCAAATTTCCAACAATGTATAATGTTAACTCATTGTAAGATTTCAAACTAGTTTTGCTATTACACTAAAACCGGAAGAGAAAATGTTCATTTCTGAATTAAAAACATTCTCAAATGTGCTTTGTTTTGGTTGTTTCCGTCATACTTCATAAAGATACAAAAATAAGGCATTTATTTTCGTGTGTGAAAATGGCGCAGGAAGAAGTCGAAATCAAAATTCGATTCAAAATGACAATTAAATCTATTACAAATGAAAGTTTGAATTCAACTAAATTAGTATATACATATTTATAATAGTTGTGGTTCAAACGTGAGAACAAAGCTATTTGGTGACTAAAAATCACATCGAATTATGCATATTATACATGCATGCATCTTGCAATCAAGTTCAGTAGTATCTAAAGGTAGAAAACACGGGCTCTTGCTCGAGTTTTGCGGTACGGGGCGAGGAAGAACTGCTGCCATTCAACATCAAATACTTTTCCACAACCTTTTAAATAATTCAAGTTTTTAAATTATCGATGTCTAACGCAAAAGCTTCGCACTTGTTAGCTAATTGTATGTATTGAGATAAAGTAACAGTAATGATTATGTATGGCGTTGAAGGTGTCTATTAAACGTAATAATCCATCATGAACACTCCTAAAGAAGAGGCTAATAAAATATAAGCGTCAACAGTATCAAACTTCTACAGGCCAAAAAACTTTGTACAAGCCTTTAAAAAAAAGTAAAATACGCTTAAGTTGCGTAGATAAAATAAACAACTAATAACATTTCAAGAAAATTTGTTACAGGTTTTTTTAGCAGCATATTTGTACACTGTAAAACACTAATGTTGCTTTTACAGAATTATGCAGCTAACTTTATAGTAATAAACTGTCAAGTTACTAACTTTACACTGATAAATTGTAAAATTGCTATGTTTTCAGTAATAAACTGTAAAATTACTAATTTTACAGTTTATTAGAGTGCATTTTACAGTTTTAAACAGGAACCTCTGCTGCCAGTGTCATACTGCTGTTTTTACAGTGTAAATCAGCTAAATTTTATGGCAGTAAACTGTAAAATTTCTTGCTTTACAGTAAGAAACTAAAATTTCTAGTTTTACTGTTTATGACTGTACATTTTTTATACTTAAACTTGAACATTGGCTGCCAGAATTCTACTGTAAAAACAACAGTTCATTTTTTGCAGTGTAGCACACTAGGAAATTGCGAATTCTAAGTTTAATATCATGTGCACTCATAATTTTACCTCCTTTCTTTTACAGATCACTCCGCCAGAGATTATCGGCCGATAAGTACAAGTTACCACCATCAAATATTTGAAAATGGCTCTCTAACGATTCAAGATGTTACTCAAGAAGATGCCGGCTACTATCTGTGCCAAGCCACGAATGGTATTGGTCCTGGACTGAGCAGCGTGGTTTCCCTTAGCGTGCACGGTATGATTGAATTTTATTAAACGCATATGAATTATCCGCGTATTTTGCCCATTTGCTAATGTATACGGAAAAATGTGATAAAAGTTTAAACACTTTTAAAGAAAGCAGGATATAAAGTGAGCTGTAAAAACATATAATTTTTTTTTTTTTAAATCGTTCTGATAATGGAATCAGCTTTTTTTTTCGTCTATTTCAAATTTTTGAACTTAAAATAAGTTACAAAATTTCACGTTTGTTTTTAAATAAAATCTACAAAATAATTTATTAAAAAATGCTTAACTTAGTCAAAAAGGACCAGAAAAAATGTATAAAAAATTAATATCAGAATTTTAATAGTGTAGAATAATGCTGCTTTATTTTAATCCATTCCACTTTATTTTAATCGCTGTTCTTGGGAATTAAACCAAGAAGCACGAACAGTCAAATTTCCTTTACCACTTTCGAAACAGGAACTCAGAATTTCCAACTTTTACGAATTCAACGCAATAAACAAGGCGTTATATCCAAAATAATATCCGTCAAAGTTGTCGCCTCCAATCAACAGAAAACTTTGTCGGTAGTTTCATTACAACTGGGCGCTATTCCAAATATGTCTTCGAAATATTGTCGGCCTTTTATGGAAGACACGCGATAGCCTTCGATCTGCCATTTCTTCCACGCCATAAAACATAACTTACCAGAATATAAAAGCAACGGGGTAATAGGCAACGAGGCCTGATATCAGGGAGAGAAAAGGGGAGATGAGGATAAGAAGCGAAGACGTTTATTTTCCGGTGCTCAAGAATTCTCAATAAAAGCTAGAAAAGGTTAAGAACTCTCGTTATCGTTAACGTTTACCGGAAACCGTCAAGGTGTCCTAAATTGGTGTGCGCTTTTATTACCAGGAGCCGGGTTCCGGAGGTGGATTTTCATTGGCTTCACCCGGGTATTTTCTCCTCCTTGAATAATTTTATGTTTGTGTGGGAAAACTATTGCATATATGCAACTACATCAACTGCACGCTTTCGGAGATAAAATTGTTCTTTCCTTAAGTAGCAATTAAACTCGAAACAATTCGTTTCCTCTAAACATTTTATTCTTAGTCAGAGGAACAGAATAATTGGAGGATGCAATTTTATAGCATGATAGGGCTGTACGGGGATTTATCAAATCTTAATATGCATTGCACGTTTTGTATTAATTAACAAGAAGCAAAAATATTTTATCCAGTACAAATATTGGCTGTGAATCCAGAAATATTTTTACTATGCGATTATTTGATTTTTTTCGTATTAAGAGAAAAATGTTTATAACGTTTGCGTATATTAATGAGGCTATTAACGATTTTTACTGTCTCATCAGGGTTACTTTCTCCTCTTTGAACAATTTTGCGGTTGTTTGGGGAAACTATTGCGTATACAATTATTACATCAACTGCACGCCTGCAGAGATAAAATTGTGCTTTCCTGAAGTAGCACGTAAATTCGAAACAGTTCGTTTTCTGTGAACTTTTTTTCTTTGTCAGAGGAACAGAATAATTGGAGGATGCAATTTTATTGCATAATAGGGTTGCATGGGGATGTTTCAAATTTTAATATGCTGTACACGTTATTGTATTAATTAACAAGAAAGAAAATTATTTTATCTAGTACAAACAATGGCACTGAATACGGGAATATTTAATTTAATTTTATTTTTTAAATTGAACAAAAACAGATAATATAGTCTGCTTATTAGTAAATATGTGGTAACAACAGGAGAGAACTGAAAAAAGTAACGTTTCTTTGGGGAGAGGGGGGGGCTAAAGTGTTAAATTCTAGAACTTCGTCATTTTTTATGTATTTAACATGTCTTTAGCACGCTGAATCAAATAAAACAAATATGAAGAAAATGTGACATTAACTGTTTCCAAGATAACAAAATTTGTTTCTCTTAAAAAAATAAATACTAGGCGTCAAGTCGACTTGAAATTTTGGAACTATATTGTAATCACTGTACTTTTTAAACATGATAAATCAAATTCACGAATATGTTTTAGTTTATCATTTATAATATCTCACGGCAATGTGCTGTTATATTTCAGTACATGTTTAACAATGCCACAATATTAATAATGCAAAAAAAAAACACACCTTTTTTCAATGAAAGTGAAAACTTTGAGCAAATTATTCAATCATGTCTTTATTCACTAGCCCCAATTAAACCAATGTCTCTAACAAATTTTTGCTAGCTGCTGAAGGTCATCGCATATTTCTTTTCACTTTCTTGAAACTAGACACTTTTTATCAGAGTCCATACAGTTAACCTGCTTGTTTTATAGTATCCTTACATTGCCAATGTGTTATATAGCATATAGCCTTTTAATGAAGTCATGCTTTGCTTCTGACACCAACGAAATAAATCCAGTTTTTTTGGTTCATTTAGGAAAAGCGCCGAAAGCGTATTTCTTGCATATGTAATCTAAGGGCCGTAACCAGACCTTAGTTTCAGAGAGGGTTTTACCAAACCTATTTCTCGCGAAGTCTGCAAAGTCAATAAAATTTGATTTCATATTCTATATTCTGCTGATTTTGGTTACAATTAAAGTTTAAAGGATATTAACGTGAAAAATGTAAAAAAAAAAAGAGACTCATCTTTTCAAAGAAGGAAAGTAAGCCGGATCGATACGTTTACTCATATACGTGCATTCGAAAAAGTACTTTTGAAATTTTTATCTTACGACACTTATAAGATGTGTTAAATATAGAGTTTGGTTCTTGCAACTTGAAGAATTTTTGTGTGTTTTTTAATGGTATTCAAATTTGAAGGGCAAGGTGTACTGTTAAGAAATTATGTTTGCAATAACTACAATAAAAATATAAATGCTGCAGAAAAAACAATTTGTACAATTATTCAAAAATGATAATTCATTTTTTCAAATACAGTTTCAAAGTAAATAAGAAAATTAAAAAAAAATAGTAATGATAATTTTTTCAGTGAGAAACGGGAAAAGCATTTTTGTAATAGTTCTGAAAATTTTCGGAGGGCGTTTGAAACCTGAAAATCCGCCCCTTAAATACGGCCCTGGGTAATCCCCTTGCTCTAAATCTTAAATTTTTTTACAGAATCTCCAAGATTTGAAACGAAGTTCAGAACTCAGATGGTAAAAAAGGGAGACGACGTAACTTTGTCCTGTTCGGTTTCTGGAGATCCTCCTCTTTCCATAACTTGGACAAGAGACAAGCAGCCTTTGAATCTAGAAACTGAGCCGAGGTATTGTTCTACTGAAAAGCGCAATTCTGCACATTTTAAATCTTTTGCTGCCCATTATTTTATTGTTTTTATTACCCTGCGATACTTAATGAAATTCGCATGCTTGGACATGTATTTGTTACATACTAAAAGTACTCCAAATTTTTATAAGAATAATTACACATATTAAATTAAAAAAAAAACTGTCTATCGTACACATTGTCTTTCTGTTAAATCTCCAAGATCTATATTTATCTTACTTCCGATTGCAAAAATGCTCACAATAAGATGCAGAGTTAAAGCTGTTAAAATAGTGAAGCGAAAAAGAATATTAGTGCAAATACGAAAGCTGACTTTTGTATGATCTCATATTTTGGAGAAATGTACATCACTGAAAATAAACATCAACGAATAAAGTATGAACTATTTTCAAGCAGTATTCAAGGAAATATTCTGGTTGTAATTTTTCAGTGACATTGCAGAAGATGAGATTGGCACCACTGGCCTTTTCATAAGAAAGACACTGTCGAAGTAAAAATATATAACTATTTTTATTTTTCGTTGCTATTGATATTTATGTGAACGATACTAATCTTTGATGAGTAAATTCACATTCAAAGAGTAAGTACAGTTTGAAATATACACTCTTTGCACACAGGAAAATTTAAACCCGTTTCACCCAGTATATTTCTTCCCAAAAAATGTAATTGACTGCCTGTAAAAAGTGGACTTTAGTCAGAAAACGTTTCATATGTCAGTGAATATAAATCGTACTAATGTCAAACTAGGGTTCAATTTGAGTTTATATGCCTGTGAAGTCCTTAAATTCAATCTGAGGAACTAGGGACAGTATAAAAAATAAACTTCGTATTGTTTTACTTATTTTTTCATTTTAGACTTTTCATATCATAATTCAGAATCTTATTTCGACTACTTTTGTAATTGAAGGCATGCATTTTGGACTAATGATTGCGAAAATAGAAGTCTTACAAATTAAACTGATACTGGCTGTGCATATAATACTACATATGCTGTACATATATATGTGCTAAATAAACTATACACATATATATATGTACTGAATTTAGCGTTCTTTCAATAATTTGCCAGAGTGTATGTGAAAGAATGTCTTTAAGGAAGGGGGAGATACGAAATAGGCGTTGTCTATTAATCCACCACACTTCAAAAACCAAAAACCATTTATTAAAGGAACACTTTACAATCAACTTTTCCCCCCGTTTACCTAAGACCCTCTTTTTGAAAACAGCAAATATTAAATACAGTTAATCTTGTTAAAATCTATTTCACTCATACTTTAAATACTCCTTTGCTTTTGCGTAAACATCAAATGCGTAGAGAATATTTAATTATGCCTAAGCGAAAGTGACGGAATTATTTTCGAACTTACTTAATATTTAAGCAGAATTATCCTTTTGAAGTGTGAAGAGAGTATATTAAACATTTCCATAGGAATTTTCTCCTCATAATTAATTTAAAATTTATCGGGCATAGATATTTCCACCCTTTGGAAGTTCACAGCTTTGCGATTTTTAAAATATGTGATGACGAATTCCTTTGAATTGCCTCATTTGCTTTGAAATTAACTTTATAGTGATTAATTCACAGCGCTCACTTTAGGAGGAAATTGAATTTTATAAAGATATATTGGCAACGGTTATTGCTTTTATCCTAAGAGAACAGCCTATTGCTTTTATCCTGAGAGAACAGGCTATTGCTTTATAATATTTATGCACGAATGACTTACTTTATCAAAACAATGTTTTATCCCATAAAGATACAGAAAATGCAGCCATTTTAACTTTCATTTGCTTTTATCTAAAGAAACATTTGAGTAAACTGATTATATGGAAGTTATATTTGGACTCAATTCAGTTTTTTTCTTCTGGAAGTTAATACTTTAAGCAGTAAAAAAAATCTCAAGAAAAATAGTATCCTTTATTAAGAACACAATATAATTAATAATATTATCTATAACGTAAAAAAGAAAGAAAAAATTATAGAAATAAGATTAAAACCGAACTCAATTGCGGAATTTTACTTTAAGATTTCAGGTTTCTCAGACTGCGAGTGGAGATTCTAAAATGAAATCCATTCTTCGAGTGACGTCCGTTGGAAGAGTGGATTCGGCTCTTTATACTTGTTTGGCATCAAATATATATGGACAAGACGACACTAATATTCAGCTCATTGTTCAAGGTAAGTGATTCCATCTTAAATTAATAAAAACTGAAGGTATATATGTATGTCATCCTTACTTCTCCTGAACGCTAGTGAATTGCCCATCAAACCAGGTGTCGATAAACTCACAATATTTCAAGTTTCTTGTTTTGTAGCGGTTTGTTATAATACAATTTTAATTAGTGGAAATATTAATTAAAAAAATCTTTTCCCCTCTCCCTTGTGTTTCGGAAATTTCAGATTCTGTTTGCTGGTAAGTGACCAATAAATTCTCAACCCGGAAGTATTTTTAAAAAAAGTACGAACTCATCGACGGGTAACGAAATGCGCGGGAAGTGAAGGTTTCGAGTGACTTCAGTAAAGCGAGTTCGTTTCAAAACCATAAGTATTTTGGTGGAGTATGGAAAGGAAGTTTTTTTCAAAGAAAAGAAAATATTTTTTAGCATACATACATTTTTTGTGCAACCAACCAACCTTTTGCTGGCTATCATTGGTGTAAAACAAAAATAAAGCAATTATTTTGAAACTGGGACCAAATGTGTTCCTAATCTGTTATTAAATGTGAACCCAATATATTCTCAAATAGGGCTTTAATCTGTCCTCAAGCTTATTCTCAAGTTTGAATTTAGCAAATACCCTGTGAGGAATACATTTGATAAACTTTCAGAATAGACTCAAATTGTCATTTTAACAGATGAAAATCGAAGCAGATTTCAATACACATTTAGGTAACTAGACCAATTTTTCAGAATAAGAATGTTTCAAAAGCACCCCCCTGCCCTCCCCAAAAAATTGCAATGTGTTATTTGGTTTCTGTATAAGCATGTAGCTTCTGTTAAAAGAGAGAAGCTAACTCCAACTTGCTACTGCAACATGATCCCTTTGACCAGGTCTAGGTTCCTATTCTAGGGAAATAAGAAACAACAACATAAAGAAGCTGCGAATTTCCTGAAGAAGAAATTATCTCACGCTTCCCATTTTTCTTACTCTAGCAACAAAAAGTAATTCATTTTAAAAAAGTATTTCTCCCATTTTGGTCGGAGAAATAGAAAGAGAAAGAGAGAGAAATAACGCTAGATAACTTGAATAAATAATGTTATTAAGCTGAAACTCTCTTTTCAAAATAAACCTGATTTCACACATTTTTATGCAGCATCCTTTACCCATGAAATAAACATACAAATGAAAGTAAATCATTTGAAAAAAATGTTATTTTACCAGTTTTACTTATTGCCGAATTTACCGCTATCCAATTGTAAATTTGAAATAAGCATTCATCCGTATATACTTGCAAAAGATTCTTCAGAGAATTTCATAAGAAACATAAAGGCAAAAATAACAGCAACTCTTGATAGGTTTTTTCATCCAACAGAACAACCGGATGCGCCAAGGGAAGTTCAGATTTCAGAAACAGGAAGTCGTCTCGTAAGACTGTCTTGGGAACCCCCTTTCAGCGGAAACAGCCTCATCACACAGTACATCTTACATATTCGAGAAAATGGTAAGTGAAGTAGTTTCGATATCGAAATATATTTTTTTCTGCTTTGTACTATGTTTTTCTCTACGTTTTAGTGCATTAGTTTTTATTTATTTATTTATTTCTAAGATAGCATGGTGATTGAAAATTTCGGAAGGGATGTTTCGTGTTTCATTTCTTTCTGATGATTTTTATAATGTAAGAGGGAAAAAACAGTTCAAAAATAAAACTTTACAATTTAATCAAAGAACAGAAAAAGGTTTTTGTTATTCGTTTAAAAATAACCGGATGTTTTACTTCAACAGAATTATAAGTATTTTTAGAATGATAAACAACACGATGCATTTTTTAAGCAAACTTCCAAAACTGTTCAGATTTTTTTTTAATGCGCTCTAGAATTTTCCAAACGAAACATTAAATGACAAGATGTAACATATCAGTAGCATTATTATTAATAACTATATTTTTTGCGTAGGTAGTTCGTATGTGCGGTATATCTGAATGTACAGAGCAAAACCGTGTGTTGATAAGGTAGACCGTTGGACAACGCTGTAGTTTTTGACGTTATAAAAAAAGGGCATTGGTTTTATTTTTGAAAATGCAATTTATCCACAAAATATTGACTTTTGTGATTGGTGAAAAAATTGGTTTGGTTTTGCTTTGAAAAACAAATTTTACCACCGAAAATCAATGATTACAAAACCCTTAAATTTCGGCACCTTTCCCATACCGTTGGGAAAGATGCCGTAATGCGAATTGCAGTAGAGGGAGATGCCGTACATCATAACTTTGGATCAATTGCTGCATACAATGTATTTCATTGAATCACACTTTTTCCGAAAGTTCGATGTAGTTTTCTAGGTCTATGTTTCGAAAAGGGATCATTGTTTTTCTAGGATCGAAAAGCTACGGCATCTTCCCCAAACGAAAATACGGCATCTTACCTCATGATACTTCACACTATTTCGGGTACTCATGAAAACGGTAAAACTGACAAAACACTGTAAAAAAACCTTCTTAAATCTGCGGTAAATCAAAACCAATTTTTGTATACTCTCAATGTACATCCCTCTTCATTCTAACTGACTGGATTTCTCAGGAAGAAATTTAATTAAATTTGCATTATTTTCAGTGAGCATTTTTTGAAGTATTGTGCGCGTGTGCGTATCAAAGTAAATCTTTTATTCACTTTTAAAGAAATTGTGGCAATTATTTTGAGTGTTTACAATTAATACTTCATGACAGAGCTCATTATTAACTAATATTCCAACCAGTGGAAAAAAATTTCAAATATTTTTAGGATCCGTTGCTGCTGCCCCATCAAGAAACATGTCAGTGGCTGGTACCGAAACCTCCGCTGATATAACGGGACTGCGACCTGCCACCGGATATGACGTGTACTTGGTCGCCGAAAACGCCATTGGAGCAAGCGGACCCGGGAGAACGTTTCACTTCAAAACTGAAGAGGAAGGTAAGTGAGAAAAAAAAACTTAAAAATAAGCTAAATTATTTTAAAAAGTTTATTAGTGTCTCCCTTTACATTAGAATATTACTTTTTATGTTACGTGGGAAGCAAAGTATGCTCTTGCATGTGTGCTTTACTGTATGTTTTAGATTACGGCAGTCATGCGCTATTTTGATGCATACTTAAATGTCTGCTGTGATGTTATTGAAGAAGGGACGAGAATTATCAAAAGAATATGCAATATACCGCCAACTCGGTTATTTCTATCCATGGACTGCAGTTTCGTACCTATTATGCACTCATCAGCATGGAATAGGAAAGTAACCGAGTTGGAGGCAAAAATCCTCTTATAGAGCAAAGAGAGCCAAAAAAACTGGTAGCTAATGTAAAATTAGAATACCAGCGAGCGACCGCACTTGGTACGGTACAACTCGTAAATTTTAAGACATGCAATACACCGTCAACTCGGCTATTTCAATCCAAACTGCAGTCCATGGATCGAAATAGCGGAGTTGGCGGTGTAATGCATGTTCCTGCCTTGGCCCTTGCTTAGAGGCGGTTACTCACTGCTTTACCAAAAGAATTTTTTATTTCTTATGAATATTGATATACTGCACGGTTTTGATTAAAATACTCATCACCTTAGTCGGCTTTATTAATACTTGGCAAGACAGTGGAGGAGCTCCAATATTAGCACAAGGCTAATAAAAATAGTAGTAACTAATAGGCGAATCCTCGCCCGTCTTTTGATGAATGGAGTCAAATAAACCTTTACCCATGGGAGTTCAAATTAGAGATAGACTATTGGCAGGTTATGTTTAAAAGAAATTCCTTTACAGTTATTTAGTAGCATTAAAATTGAGAGTTGGATTTCAAAGGAGTCCCACTCTTTGCATGCATCCATAAATCGTTTTCGTCCTCTCTTGAAAAGTTATAAAAAGGACTTATATTAGTCTGGTTCTGAGGTACATAATTCGCGCACGAAGTATAACTTCGTTAAACTTCCATCTTAGCGTAATCATCCCTTTGCGAAATCGAATCATCCATTCGTAAAACTAAACACGATTTTTAAAAATAAAGAGTATGCACATTATGGTAGGAATTATTCATCTTTTGTTTTTGCAATAAAAGAACTTTTGTGTCTTGTGCTAAACACTACTCTAATACCCCGTCTCTTTTCGTATCCATTGCCATACGCTTCTATTTTAAAATTATGTTAGTTACGATTGAGTATTTGTCATATACAGTTACCTTGAAGCCTTAAGAGTCATAAACATCGGCAGAACACCATCCATGTCGTGACATATTTGAATTCTGCTTCAAAGTCTCGCAGATTTTGGGCAGAACATTGGGGCTTGGATATGTTTCACCACAAAAATGTCTGCGAGAATACAGTGAATGATTCAACTGTCTACGACATGGATAATATTCTACCGATGTACATAATTCATATCGTTGCTTGAAATAAACAGTGGCATATTTGCAAAACACTACTTTTCAGTAGAGCGTTTCAAAGTTTTTGCAGCAAAACGGTATTTTGAAGTAAAATGGTATTAAGGGTACTTATGCCGAATCAACTTACAGAAACGTAGAAGTTCCTCCTCTAAGCACTTCTTCAGAACTGACGCAATGGCGGCTGTGTCGTTGTTTACTAAGACAAGAAAATACTAACTATGCACAACGACACAGCGATTGCTGCGTGATATTTTGAAACTAGAGATATGCCGATATTACCACAAGAAAGAGTTTAAAAATGAATTTTTTGATGTAATTGAAAAAAATCGATTTTTGCAGATATGCCACTGTTCATTTCAAGCAGCGATATGGCTTTAAGGTTACTGTGTATAAAAAACATTCAGCCGTAATAGCACTATGTAATGAAAATAGAAAATGTTTCGTCCACTTATGGACCACTCCGTATAGATATACATTTTACAAAATGTTCAGACTGAAGAAACATCATGTTTACTTTAATCTGTGCATAACTATTAATTATTAAAGTTGAAAATTAAAAATCATGTATATCAGGCCCGTCATTTCGAATTTTTCCCGGGGGGGGGGGGTGGCAAGGGTGTATACACAATCTAAATTTGCCAAAAAATGGCAAAAACTACGGCTACTTGCATGTAAATACATTGATTTCCCAAAGTCAGGGGGGCAATTAACCCTCCCCCATGAATCCCGAAATGACGGGCCTGATGTATTTCAACTTCACTGAGAAACTAAAGTACAGTATTTTAGAAAATTACATTGAATGCTACTAAAATAATTTTTACATGAGGTTAAAAGCTATCCATTTCAGTTTTGAGTAAATAAAATTTCAAAGCAGGTACCTGATTATAAATTATACAGTAGCTTGGTTTTTAATTCGAAAAATAATTGCGTTTCTCTCATAAAAAAATAATGATTAGCTTTGGTTCTCCAATTTTACCGCAAAATATTCTTTTACTTTTCGGAGACTGAAAAAGCTGAAAAGAAGCGGGACAAAAAAAAATCTTCCTCACATTCTTCTTTTCTCAAAACCTCCAAAGTTTGTTTAGCCATCTTTTTGCGAAAACCTAAATATTTGCTCGAGGCGCTTTGTGTAAACATTAATGTAATTTCTTCTCTTCCCAGTACCAGAAGGGCCGCCGACTGCAGTAGATGCAGAAGCTCTAAGCTCAGACACTCTTAGAATAACATGGGAGGTAAGAAATAAATTTTCCTTGTTTTCTATAGTTCTTATTTGGAATTTCAGATCATTTTTGAAGTATAAAGTGTTATATGGGAGTAAATAAATGTTTTTCAAAATAATATTGATTTTAACTACATTAAAGTGTCTGCGTTTTAATTATATAAAATGTTCCTCTTTGATTACAATAACTATTTCTAATTATTTAGATTTTAAGCTTAATAGAAATGATAAAGTTTTCTTGCAAATATGTACAAAATTGTTTTATTACTTCTATTTTATATTTAATATAAATTGCGACTGAGCTTCTTGATTTTTTGTATAATATTATTTGCTCAATTTTATTGAAACATATATGCACAATATTTATGCAAACATTTATTTGACTTATTTAGCGTTAGGAAAGTAGTTCGCAAACTGAACTTGCTTTTACTATTTTTTAAATAAATTCTAACATTTAAATGTGCAAATTACTATGTTTAAGGGAACGCTAGTGTTTTTGAAAGTTTTTACTGAAAATTATCTAAGTCCCTTTCATGAGAACATTAATAAATCTAGAATCAACTACTCAGGACTGTCAATGTAAATACTCCCAGGACGATACTAGTATTAATGTATACAGGATATTCGAAGGAAGTATTTCCGCTGCTTCCTATCTGTCTAAACTTTTGGCGTAGGAGATACAAATTGATTTTTAAAAAAACATTAAAATAGTAAGTTATCACTACGGTCGCGTCAAAGTTGGCGACATATTGCCGAAGAAGTGGCCAAAAGTTACAAGAATGTACCACTTCTGTTACCAAATTAGGCGAAATATTGCTATTTCATCGCTAAGACAAAGTTACCATGTTACTTCCTAAAAGCTTACAGCGCATATGTCATACATAACACTTTTATTTCCCTTACGTGCTGTCACATCGCTATTTTTCCCTACAGGCTCCTGAGAAGCGTCTGCGAAATGGCAACATCAAGGGATACTATGTTGGTTACAAAGATGCAAACTCATCAGAACCTTACCAGTATAAAACCGTTGATATGACATCGTCGAAGGATGGGCGAATTGCAACAGATCTTCGTGGATTAAATCCTTACTCGTATTACAGCATTGTAGTTCAAGCCATTAACCTGAAAGGCGCTGGTCCACGATCTGATCCTATTGTTGTGATGACTATGGAAGATGGTGAGCATTGTCTTCTAATTAACTCTTGCTTTGATTACTTGGAAAAAATCTTACATCTTGTGAGAAAACAACAAATAGTTTTATTCAAAGCGTTCCTCACGATGTATGGGTTTTGATTGACGTTCAAAAATTATGCATAACTGTCTGTAAATACAATTATATGGCCACGGGTAACTGGTTGAAATTTTCTGTGCCTAACTTCTTACAGTGTAACATGTCTAGAAAAAAATCAGGAAAATGTTGCTTGATGTACCTTCTGATGAATACGGAGATATTCCCAATAAATACCGGTTATGCTACTGCAAGAAATCAGAAACTTTCCGCAAAATCCTAGATAGCTTTCCGGTAAGGGCCCTGCTCCACATCAGCGTAAACCGACCGAAACGGAAGGCAGAAACGGAAAATCCGGGTACTTTCCATAGGTACGGGGGGGGGGCTATGTAATCCATTTTACGTTTCTGCTTTACGTCAATGTGGAGCAGGGGCCTAACAGTTCGTTCCCTACCTGATTAACCAAGAATAATTCTTTACCAGTTTCGTAAATGTGGGCAAAGCTAAGGCAGCAATTGCAAGCAAGCAGCAGAGCAGCTTATTTGCTTGCTTTTCTTCAGCGTCCAAGACTGCATATACACTTATTTGGAGTAAGTCAGTCTGGATAGGCCGTAATACAGTAAAAGGCAAAACACTTAATGCTAGGATAACTCCCTAAACATTTCTTCCTTAAATATTCATCGCACATTTCGTAAACCTAAACTGATTATTTAATATGACTTAAATAAAGCATTTTGACAATTTATTTGTTTATTTATTTATTATTTTTTTTTATTTTATTCATTTATTTATTTATTTGTTTATTTATTGATATAAAGTCACTTTGTTTCTGAAAAAAACCTACAGTTTCCTTAACACTTTTTCCCCCTCTTTGAAATTTTTTTGGAGCTATCTATTCGTTAGATACCGCAGAAGGATATGGAAATTGGAGATAATGGATTCCATATTGGAGACAATGGATTAAGGACATTTTTATATTAAAATGCTTGAAAATCCACTCCCTCCTCCTCAAAAAAAAGAAAAAAAAAACATGATTTCCGTCACCAAACTTTAGTGACACGTCGTCTAAAACTCACATATTGTATGCACACTGACTTTTTCTAGCATTTTATCACAGCAAAATAACCAAGAACATTTTTGTCAAGTTTTAAATATGTAAAGTTAAATTTTTTTCTAGAGCTCTTTCGTGAATTAAAACTCTGAATATGTGGATTTGAGAAAACCAAGGAAGAAAAAATAAATTTCAATTAAAAGCAATGCATTTTCGTTCATTAGATCTTTCTAGTTCTCTGAATAATTCATTGTTATGAATTTTTTTTGCGGATTTAGAAAGAAGAAAATTTGGACTATCTAAATGCCTCAAAATCTCCAAAAGATTTTTTAAAAAGAATAGGGTACTCGCCTAGCTTAATGAAGGCTGGATATATTTTCCAACTGGTAGCTGAAAATAGTTTTTACAACAGTGAGAAGTTCGCATTTGTGTCACTTGTATCAATTCAGGAGACCGTTTTCGCAAAGAAACTTGATTTTGACATACTAGTAGAAACCTGCTAAATCACCTAACGTTAACCGGAAACCATCTGTGTGTGACATAATCCGAACTTTCCTACTGTGTACAAAAAGAATATTTCCCCTTGGATTACTGTGATTTTAAAACTGAATTTAATACAACAATTCAACTCTCAGAATACATTTTGGGCGATTTGAAAATAAAATAAAGACGTGGAAACATACTAGCAATAATGAAAGTAGCATGTCTCATTTTCCAGGCTTTCAGCTGGTTTTTTTTTTTTTTTCTGTTTTTTTTTTTGTTTTTGTTTTTTATTTTTTTTTTTAAGTTTAGATGATATTACAATTCAAGTATCATTAACGGAAAAAAAGCGAAAATTTTTACACATTTATAAACTGCAACTAAAAAAAAAAAAACACTTTCTAATATCATGAAAAAAAAATACTAATATAATAAATAAATAAAATGAAAGCAAACGCTTGTTTCCTCAGTTCCCAGCATTCCCCCACAGCAAGTGTATTGCATGGCTTTAACATCACAGACGATTAAGGTGACTTGGCAGTCTCCACCATCTTCAGCCATTCATGGAATCTTAAAAGGATATAAAGTACTTTACAGAGCATCAGAAGATTGGCAAGGTAATTTGCTCAAAGCATATTGATATTTTAATACAAATTAAATTAAAAATGAATGCAAATAATGCCTTTAAAATAATAAACAATAACACTCATAAAATCACCGTTTCAAACGAAATTAGAAGTATAAAAGTCACACGGATAATCCAAACGTGGAATATCGGAAGTTTATTGCATTTTTCTTTGTCGTATTTGACCAATATTTAGTTGAAAAATCAGCACTATGGTATTATTTAATAATCAACCCTTTTTTAAATGATTTTTACGTCCTCTCAGTTTTTATTTTATGCTTTTAAATATGAAGACTTAAAATTCTTCATCGGAATAAACTACAAAAGCTTTTACACAGAGAAATATATCTGCAAAGTATTGCTAAAACATTATTCATCACCTGGATCTTTAGGCAAAAATTGTATCATGTGACTACGAAAGGAAGCGCTTCGAGTCGCTTATGGGTCATATTAATCAGCGAATTTAATTTCAGTTAGACACCCAAAACGTCGATCGGAGCCTTTTTCAACCAATCAAAGAGTTTCAATTTGCGGTTCGAGTCTCTGCAGAGGTTAAACTCGGTTGATGAATATGACAGGTACAATAACACACCAAGGTTACAAGCAAGTGCAATAGGGCATACACGTAATGAATGCAAACAATTACCCCAAGAGTCTTTCTTACATTAGGGTGAATTTTATGAGTATCAATTCCTGCTCTTACTATTTAAACTCTTCCAACCCATCAAACCTGATTTTGAATGTTACACTGTAAAAAATGAATGTCGTTCTCATAGTATGAAACAGATAATTTTATAGTAATAAACTGTAAAAATTGCTAATTTTACAGTAATAAACTAAAATTGCTACTTTGGCAGTACTAAACTGAAATTGCTAATTTTACAGTAATAAACTATAAAATTGATAGTTTAACAGTTTATTTACAGTTTCAATTGGAACCACGGCTGCCAGTATTATATTGTAAAAACAACAGTCCATTTTTTGCAATGAATACATTTAACCTAAAATCAATACCTCTACTTAAGAAATTTCTCCCTTTAAATGTATAGTTTTAAAATTCACGAAACAAAGTTTGTCAAAATAAAGTAGTTTATGTTAATCAATATTTATTTCTTTTGGCTCATTTACTTTTCAAACTGATAAAACAAGTTCATTCTTTCAAAATACAAGATATTGAAGATCATGAAGTAACTGTGCCCATTCCGGATAAGGAGACGTTGTTGAAAAGCCTTGAAAAGTTTACAAATTACAGCATAAGCGTATTAGCTTTTACTGGAAGAGGTGATGGAATTTTGAGTGAATCCATTTTTTGCAGGACTATGGAAGATGGTAAGTGAATATATTTTCTGCCTCAAAATAAATTTTAAAGTTTGAATTTAATATTAAAATTATGTTAGATGAATAGAAATTTTTAAAGTAGTTTATTTTAAATGGCAGTTTTGTACTATAAAAATGTTATAAATTCACGTGAAAGTCTTTAATAGTATAAAAATGATTTTGCAGTTTTGAATGAAAATGAATCCGTGGAATGATCTGTAAAGCGTTGAGCTTGTAGTTGGACCGTCGTAACATATAGCCAAAAATCCCTCCATTTTCGCTAATAGCGCCTGGTGCTTAAAAAATCTGCTGTTGTCAAAAATTTCTTCAAGTTACCAAGCCAAATTACTACCTCTTAAGGGAGACCTAAGAGAATAGTGTGAAGGTAGTTTATCAAATTATGCTGGCGGCCAACAACTTAACCCCTTGAAACTCAATGAACTGTAATTTGAGTTAGATAAATTTTAGAGAATACAATTGGGCCATTCCATGAAAAGTGAAACCAATTGGTCAAAAATTCATATTGAAGTTATGTCGCTATGTTATACATCATTTTAAAACTTAAGATGTATATTTTAAGAATCTGGCATTGGTTTTTTGGTGAGAGTTAGAATAATACTTGTTTTCTTAGTTGGAAGTACGATATTCACGAACTTGTAAAAAATCAGAAAAAAGAACACATTTTCAAATGCATATTTCTCATCGAAAAATAAAAACAAAAATAACTACTTGTAGCACAATTTTAATTACTAAGACGGTACTATAATAATATGCATTCATTAATTTCTTTTGAATTGATCTAAATGGTGTAATTGAAGTTTGAAAAAAAGAAGTTTGATGTTACGTCTGTAACAAAAAAGAAGCAAAAGTTGTCATTACGTCCTAAAAAATCAAAATTAAAAAAAACCCTTAATGGTCCTTTTGGCAAATTCTTAGAGTAATTGCCCACCATAGTTAAAAATATTGCAACTGATTTAGTTTTTAAATTAATGCTGTTACAGACGTAACATTTCGGACATAACAAATGGCTCTATGTTACGTCCGTAGCAAAAGTAAATTTCCAATTAAATAGGTAAAAAGCACAGGATGAGCAATACATGTATATAGCATAATATGGTACGAGTACTAAAGTTTCTGGTATTCTGATTTTGAAATTTTTAATTATGTCGGCATGTAATTGAAATTTATTTCTTAAGATTAATAAAATACACATATGGTATAACTGATTATAATTTATACCTCAACTGGCATTTTTTTGCTACGTCACATGGAAAGGGAGCTGTGGATGGAGTTGGGGGTATGGTCAAGCACCAGGTTTGGCAGAGAGTAAGATCTAGAACAGCATTTGTCAACGACGCTCTTTCCTTTTTTCAGTGTGCAAACTCCATTGCAGGAAAAGTTAAAATTATTTATATGCCCCAGGAAAATGTTTTAAAGCTGACACCAAAATTGGAAGAACGGTGGGCTAACATCGCGAATTTGCCAAAAGCCCGCGAAATGCATTGTTTTCGAACAGAATACGAAAATGCCGTTCGAATTTCGAGAACGTCGGACGAAAAAGGACACATTTTTTCATATAAAAAAAAATTATCAAAATTGACCAACTGTCACCAAGAAGGTTAAATTTTAGTTTGGTACTAGTATTCTGCTATATCATCCAACATTTTCAAATTTTTAAGTTCTCCTAAGACCAATCACTGATTCCAGGGAGGAATTTACTTTTCCCGATTTTTTTATGTAGCAGCCCCATTATGCATTAATTTTCAGAATACAAATAAATAAATTTGTGTAAAGGCCCTTCTAAACTTTTCTTGAGTCAATCTTTCTTGGAAATAATTGTCTTAAGATGCATTAATTTATTGTTACATATTGACATATCGGCATATGCTCTCATCTCCCCAGACTTACCCAAATTTTCTAAAACTGTTACAGTATAACTTAAAATATTCAAATAATGTGTTAATTAATGCTACTGTATTGTTTTAGTACAAAAATCTTTGTTTATTCCTGCTTTAAAATACTGTTTTCTACTTTCAAATCAGAGATGTTACGTCTGTAACACCACTTTGTTTCGTCCGTAACAAGTTTATGAATTTTTTTCACAAATTTAGCAGTCAAAATCCACACAATCTTTATGGTTTTAGAAAGCTTGAAGTCTCTAGAACACGTATTTAAAAAAAAAAAAGTTTAAAATTTCCGTATAATTCAGAGGAATATTGTAAGTTGTATGACATAGTCGAGTTTTTGCTGTTTTGCGAATTACGTCTGTAACAGGCAGTTTTTAATTTCTGTATTTTTTTGTAATTAAGCAATCTGCACGCAAATTTAATGTAGCATAAACATCATCAAGTTACACTACAGGAAAAAAAATTGAAGACTTTCATCAGCCCAAACCAGAATTATTTGTGTTCAAAGTCTGCGATTGTTACGTCTGTAACGATGGAATTGCCCAATTATAAAAATATTGTTAGTTGTCGGAGAGGTACAGACTGTAATTTCTGATATGAATGAACATTTTAAATTGCATTAAAATTTATTCCAACTGAAAAAACAAAATTATGATATATATGACGGTAGATATACTGGCGTACTAAGCACAAAAGTCGTATCTGCACTTTTTATTTAAACTGAGTTATTGTAATGAAGTGGTTCTTTATCACAAAGTTTTCCTGTATACTGTGTTTTATGGTCATTTGTAATTTTTTTTTTTTTTTAAGAGTGGAAACTGCATCAAATACACGGAGGCGGAAATCTAAATACAGTTTCTAACTTTGAGCTAAGCTGTAGATACGACTTTTAAGCTAATCACGGCAACATACTTATTAAGTACGTAATTAATATTATTTTTGTGGCAGTTTCCAGTCCACCAGCAGACATCAAAGCTTTGCCAATGCTTCCAGATGCAATTCTTCTAAGTTGGCAACCCCCTGTGCAACCAAATGGCATTCTTCAGCAGTACACTTTGTATCAAAGGACCACGGTAAATAACCGGCAGGTAAGTCGATTTAGATTTTAGTAGCATTTTTCCCAGTAGTTTTTGAACGAATTAACGAAATATTTATTTCTTAAAGATGACAAAAAAGCACACTTTGTCTCCTTCACAACATTATTACGAAGCTCTACGTTTGGAAAAAACCAAAAGATATGAGTTTTATGTAACGTGTTCCACATCAGCTGGTGAGAGTGAAGGAACAAGAGTTCTATCGCAAACAACATCAGAAACAAGTAAGTAATTTTTATTTCTGTTGAAAATAAAGACTAACTATGGATTCAATGTAAGGATTACTACTTGAGGTACATTCCAATTTATGTAACAGTATGCCATTGTGATCGTTCAACTACTTCGTTCACCTAATCTGCCAAAGTTGCTGACCATAGCTCTTAGCATTGTTGCTACATGATTCCAAGATTGGAATCGGTATTTCCTTCTTAAAGTCGTCTTTTTGTTCAGCAAGCAAGTTAGAGAAGAACATTTATCGGGGTTTTTTTTCTTTGTTTTTTTCTTTGTTTTTTGAAGTCGCTTGACGATAATTAGAGTAAATATATTCAACATACCTATTTCAAGAGCTATCAGAAAGGAAATTATTCAGCATTTAAGGTCTTTTAAACTACCTTCTCATTTAGAAATGATATGGTTCAATGAACACTAAAACTTTTGAACTGAATCTATTTTCAAATTAAAATATTAATTAGTTAAATGGGAAAGTTTTTCAAGAAATCATAACAAAAGTTTTCCAAACAAGCTGAAGAAAATTTTACATTCTTTAGATTTACGAAACTTAGCACTTCAAATGTAACGAATTTCCGTGTTGACTTTTTTCTTTTAGTTTTCAGTTAATTAATTATCTTCAACTAAATTACTCTTTAGAAAATAGTGATTGAATAAAAATACAATGCTCTAGATAATTTAAATAATGAGGCGAATGGAATTTACGAGAGCAAAATAAACTTCAACATTTGAGATTAATCAAATATATGGTTCCCCGGTAATCGTGATCAGTTAAATAAATCAGGATAATTAGGTCACGTGAATATAACAGAGCTGCATTTTAATACGAAACTTCAACACTAGGTGTATATTTTCGACATCAGTTTTAGATATTGACACACCTAAATAAACTGAACACGTGTCTCACTCGATTTTATTTGCAAAAAAATATGAACTTTTCAAGCTAAAATAAATCAAAGCGTATTTCAACGTGTCATGTCTTATAGAATATGCTTTAAAGAATCATGTTCGTATGCCTCTGTAAAGCATTCTGATTTATGGTTGTTGCATTTATGAACAATGTCTGAATAAGTTAAGTGCCTTTTGTAAAAATTATCTTTTCGCCAATAGGGTTTTAACATTTTCCTTGAAAATTAGTTTTTTCATTAAGTCAAAGGCCTCTCGAGAAAAATAATTACTGCTTTGTTTTGAACATTAAATTTACATATTATAAATAATTTCATCCTTTCATTTACTCCAAACATTTTAGTTGTCGTTTATAATTTAGTTGTCTTTTTAATAACTTGCTTGTTTTCATAAGGTGACTATTTGGATTACTATCATGTTGCTATAAGTAGTTTTTGCGTAGATTGTAACAAATTTTGATGATTAGAGGTTTTGTCAGTAACAAATCAAAGTTTTTACTAATAACCGTTGTACTTTTTATGCATAAAATTCCTCAGGGACTCACTTGCTTTAATTTAGCTGAACATTTAGGGTCAACAAACCAAGCAATGGTAGGTGCGGAGGTCGCTGAAGGTATCAACTTTCAAATGGACCAAAGGTTCGTAAATTAATCGAGAAACATGTGTATGCTTAGTTTAGTTTGGCTACTGCTTTATATCGATTTACAACATTGACATATATGGAATATGCCTCCTTTTGGTCTCAAAGGACATTGGTTTATGACTCTCTGAAAAAAATTGTGTGTAACAATAATTGAAAAAGATTGCTTTTGCACTTATAGACAAGATAACAGCCGGTAATACTACAAAGTTACGTTATCGTGTCATCTATTGCTCTACATTTCCATTCAACAGATGTCGTTTCGTATGACATTGCTCCCTGTCAAAAAAAATAAACGATGAGTGAATGATGTTCCGTTGCGTAATGAGCGACTGGTGCAGTAAAAATGATCCAGTAAACGATATAGGTTTCACGAAGACGACACAATCGTCTCTGAATCGGTTGATAGAAAAGCGCTTGATGTATTTTGCGTGCGCCAATATCGAAAAGCGACCACTGTGTACGATCTATCGCAAATGTATCAGCAGTGCCGTAACATGCTTTGATGTCCCTAGACAATCTTCTTTCAGTTGACTGACATGTAGTGTTTTATCTTTGTAACTCTTCAGAGGAGTTGTTGATAAAGTTACATTTCTTGGGTGGATTAAGGCAATTAGCTCCTTTTTTTTCCAAATTCCAGTAGATAGTAGAACTCTAATTTTTTAAATTGATTTTCAATCAACCAATTTAGCTGTTGATCGTGGTTAGCACCCAGGAGGTTTTTAAAATAAGAAATTCTAGTGCACTTTCCAAAAATGTAATAATTTTTAACATTTCCTCAACTTTTATGGATTAACTTGTATTATAATACACGACAAAAGTTCATTGCTACATTTGCTCTTCGTAAGGAGGAAAACAGCGCTCATTTTGTTCACGTTTCAAGTAAATTATGATTATATTCAATTCTGATTTTCATGGCGGTGTTAATAGTATATTATTTATTTATTTTCATACTTATTCATTATTTGCAGTTCCTGCTAGAATAGCATCGTTCTCAAGTACAACAATCTCACGCCGGAAATCGTCCGTCCAATTACCGTGTAAAGCTGTTGGAATTCCTGCTCCAGAACGCACATGGTCATTCAAGTAAGCACATATTAATGTCCTATACCTTTTGAGCAAAAAACGAAATTAGTTGGATTATTAATAAAGAACAAATCTCACAAAAATCTCACTTATAGTATGTCAGTCTAACTAAAACTCCAACATTTTTTTTAATATTCGCTCAAAAGAATACATAAATACTTTTAACTGAATAAAATTTTGAACTTACTGGAAAATAACATTAAATCGAGTAATCAAACTCCAACAATTGCGAAAAATCATCAACTTATTCAGTGTTCCTAATATAAATTGAACTGTAGTGACCTAGTTGTAGTATTTATCGCTTAATATCTCTATACAAGTTGTACACATGTTTTACTTTCATTGATACGAATTGTATATGAAAACTTTCCATATTAAAATTTCAATTATGCTATAGGTCTTCGTCATTCTACAAAAAAACGTTGTTTGTTGATTCAAAAGTTTTAAAAAACTAAATTTTAAATTCAAAAATTTAATTTTTAAACAGAGAAAAGTACATAAAAAACAGGAATTTTATGTACTAATTTTTGTGTGTAATGTTTCAATTTAATGTTTGTACTTTTACTTTCGGAAAAGATAAAAGCAAATACTTTTAATTCCGAAGCATTAGATAAAAGAACTTTTCAAAAATAAGTGCAATAAATGATATCTCCCCACAAACTTCAAAACCCAATTACAAAAACTTTCAATACTCCAACTAGCAAGATATAATTGACCGCACATATCAATAGAAACTCACCGATCTCTGGCATAAAAAGTACATTTACATATTCTAAACTACCGATCGTTTTCTTCCTAAAAGGAACTTTAACAGAAAGTTCTGCTAAGAAGCTTACTTTGCAATGCATATTTCCGCTGATTTTTCATCGATTAGACGTCTATATCATGCATTACTACCAAGTTCCAATGGATTATTCCATCTTTCTCCGCATGCCAAGCAAGGTAGGAGTGCATGCCACTTAGAAACTTCGCCGAGACATTCCTGCAGTCGGCCAAAATTGAATATGGGAAATCAATAATGCTTTAAATCCGTTGCCAAATACAGCTGTATGCGTTTCAGAAATCCAATGTCCTGTCTCCAGATTCCCTTTACTGTGCAGGAATATTTGCCTCCCTCCTCGTGCTTGCATAAAATTTTCAGTTCTTATGATTGCGTTCATGCTTCTGATATTATAAAATGGTATTGCGGATGCAATGGTAATATTTTACTGATGAAGTTAGTTTAATTTCCTCACGCAGATTAAGATTCCGAAGTTTTGATGGTGGATAATAAGACTGCAATATAGATATCGTAAAATAGTGCCTTTCATTCGTGTGTAGATTCAGTTTTAGACTGGAACCTTAATTTTCTTGCTGAAGAAGGAAATAAAATTTAAAATAAGTTTTTGACACATGTATTGAAAAACCCCTTTTTTTCATTTTATTGTGAGAGAAGAAATTTGAATTTAATTTTTATGAATGAGAAAAATTAGCTTTTTGTGAAAATATAAGGACTTATTTATCATAGTGCGAAAATGTAACATTTCTGCAACAAAGTAAGAGTAGGAAAACAACACTGAAAATGCAAAAAAAATTGCAATCAATTGTAGACACACGTTTTAATGTTTTAAGGAACCCTTTTTAAAACGCTAAAATAGAAAACATTTAGAGGTTTTCTGATGTAAAGAAGTAATCCGAAAAAATATATAAAAGATTTTCTCTGATGACTTTACAATCAAAAGATCACTTAAAAAATTAGGTCGTTGAAACATAAAACACGTGTTGAAATCAAATGCTGATTTGCATTATCAACGTTGTAATTTCCTACTATTATTTTTTATATATTTATGTGTCATACTTTTTAAAAAAAATAATGAAACGGAACATTTTAAAGCGTTGATATATTATTTGTGACTTTCATTTCTAGAGGACAATCAATACGCGATAGACGACGCACAAAGTTCATAAATAACGGAAGCCTACTCATTGAAGATGTTGATGATGACGACGCTGGAAACTACACTTGCAAGGTTCAAAACGTTTACGGAGCTGATGAGATATCTTTTTCTCTCATTGTAAGAGGTACGTTACCTTAAGTAACCCTTTTTTCATTCTAACTACGACATATCGCACACCGAGAGTGAAAAGGGTACATCTTTAATGCTACTCCAATTTAAAAAATGCCCCTTTTATTTTCGGTGCGCGATACATACAATTATCAAATTTACATTGTCCCCGTAATTTATGTTCTTATTATACACATTTTTAACATAAATCCGAAGCATGGGCAGGTTCATACGCTTGTAATAATAATATTTTATATCAAGTCCGTGGATGAAAAAAATCGCGAAAAAAAAGGGCCGTCTTGACGGATTTACAATACGGTTACTGGCTTAAAAAGATACTATAAAGGCAATCACCTCCTTCATCATTGCATAGCAGAAAAATAGTCAATTTTAATTCGCTTCGTAAAGAATGAAAAACCTTTTTTATTTTTCATCGAAGTACTAACAAAGGGAGCGATTTTGTTCAAAACTGGTCTGCTTATTTTAACTATTTTTACTTGTGGCACTTAGTGTTGCACTTATTTTGACGTTTCGGTACTGATACTGAGACTTCGGCATATGTACTTGCTTCCACTGGATTCTTGAATCATACAGTTTTTTTTCTTTTTTTTTGATCCGCAGCACTGCACACTTTAGAGATATCCAGCATTTTATGGACACATTTCTTCTGTACTTTTTTGTATGCATAATTTTTATTATTGATTGACATTTAAGAATAAATACCGGATTGGCTAATTTCGGAATTATTTTTATCTTTTCAGCGAAACATCTGAACGGAAGAGGTAAGTCATTTTCAAGCATGTTGAATATTCATACGACTTAACTCAAATTTAATTTACTTTTAATTTAAAATAACGGATTATTTGAACGTTATAAGTGGTAGATAAAAAGTGCCAAATATGGGGTACTTTTTCTTTTTGTCAGTAACAACCTACTTGCTTGAGAGAAAAAAAGTAATAATAAACATAAAAGAAGTAGATTCTTAGATAAAGATTGTTTAAATGTAGAAGCTGCAAAGAATAATGTTACGCATCAATATCATTTTTTTAATCACAAAAAGGTTTGCTCACCTTAAAGCCCTATCATATGGTACCACAAAATCAAACCATAAAAAAACAAAGAAACGTAATCGATTAGTTGTGCTTTAAACAAATGAAGGGCCAGGGGGGAAAAAGATGAAAGTGACAAAAAGCGATTTCGAGAAAAACGAAGAACAAAAATTGATTTATCGAAACTCCTAATGTAGTTAATGGAGTTTTCATGCACTTGCACATTTCGGTCGATTCTCATCTTTTTTCCACCTTGTTGTTCTACCAGATGATACTACTCCTTCATAGCCCCTAGATAGCTCCAATATTTCAAAATTGACGAAAAAGTGACTTTCATCTTTTTCCCCCCTTGGCCCTTCAAATGATATTTGTTGGTTACAAACACATTCTATATAAACCTATTTGAAACTTTTCCAAGCACAGTGGACTCACTGTTAACTTCACCCCTGTTAATTTAAAAATGACCCAGCGCAATACACACATATAACCACTTTTTTTCTCTACACTTTCACTTGTCTTCCATTTCTGAAGATTAAGTAATTTGCTTCGCCTCATACAGCGTTTTATGTTCGATGTTGTGCTCTATCCAACATTGCGTGCACAACAAACCTAACTTTCAGTCTGAATGGACATACATTACTTGTGCTTTTACATCAAATGCCTATTGAAAAACCGCGTGCACTTAACGTCCCAAGTAGCACACTTCGTTTTTTAAAGGTTGTAAAATGGTTATTAACGTTGTAACAACTGCTTAAAAACGTTTATAAAACGCTTAAAGGTTATTTGTGCTACATGGGGTTAATATAAAAGAAATAATATCTCCTAGAAAGTCATGATTTTCAATGTGTAAGAACAGCGCTGCTGAATCATTGTAGCAATTTATGAAAAAAAATGGAGCCGTAAAACAAGATCACAACCGTAACTTCCACAAACACATTTAAAATTACCATTTCCAGTTACAATACAAATAATAAGTTTTAAACAACAATTTTACGTATATAATTAATGACTTTGCTTCAAAATACACACTCACACGCGCACAGGCATTTTATAACATGATGCAGGTAACTTCAGACTTTACCATTGGCGATATGACTCTTTACCGAACACTAAATTCGCCGAGTTTAACCTAATAAAGAACACAAATATGTAATTTTCAATATTTTTTTACTAACTTTAATTCTGGGAGATTTAAGTAAATATGTTTACTTTGTGTTCAGCTCTACCTGCTCCAAGTGCTCTAACTATCATTGGCGAAACACCAGCAAGTCTTGAAATAAAATGGTCCATGGATTCACGAGGCAGGCTAAAAACAAAAGGTATGGTAAGGTTTTACGGACGTAGTTATTTCCTGTTATTCAAATAAGTTTATTGTGATACATTACGTTGCTTTTCTTGAAAAAAAAAAAACTAAAAAAAAACATTGTATACAGGGTGAGTTTGATCGAAAATGGGTTTTAAAAAAAGAAAAGTTTAAATTGAGAAGATTTACCTATTTGACTTTTTTTTCTGAACAGGATTTGTAATTCGACACAAGCGAGAATATGGTCAATGGGAAGAATCAAAAACATCAGCAAAAGTGGCAACGCATACCTTATTGAACCTCCAGTGTGGTACGAAATATTATATATACGTCGCTGCTTTAGGGAAAAATGGAGAAGGAGAACCAAGTGAGACGATAACAGCCAAGACAGAAGGCAGTGGTAAGCATTTTGATTTTCAAAAAAAATATTCCTCCGTAAAAAATTTTTTTCTTTCATTCTTGTTACTTTTCAGAAAAAAATATATGCTGCCGTATCCTTGATAGGACAACATATCTCTGCAATTCTCAATGGTCACATTGCGAAAGTGACAAAATTGTGACGACTCTCGCAACTCATGATGTGACACATTTGTTTCATGTTTCATGTGACTTCACTACGACGTAGCTGCGACAATTAATGTGTGTTGGTCACGTTTGGTCTTTATGAAGACCCCATTGCAACGTCCGTTTGTGACGTCAACGCGGAGTGAGATTGGTCATTGCTGCAACCTGTTGATGCGTGACGTTTCTTGACCGTCAGGGGACAAAGACCTTCTTGTGACCATAACTCTATTTTCATTTGTTGGTCCCATTTTAGTTACTGTACAACGATATACTTTATAATTTAGGATATACTTTATTATATTACTTCGCTGCAATGATTAATTTATGACTGCTACTTTGAATCATTATGAAAACGTGATTGCAACATCACTGCTTGACGTCTACGCAGGATGACATTCGTAAATTGCTGCAATCTGTTGATGACTTTACAGAGAAGTGCTATTAAGAATATACATTATTATTTATTGCGTCGCTGCATTAATTTATTTTTGAACCTCGAACCGTCACACAACAGAGATTTTCGTGTGACGATAACGCGATTTCATATGAGATATATATTTTAGTTACAGAAAACCGGCAAAAATCCGACACGGCAAAAATCCCAGGGCTGCGGAGTCGGAGGAAAAATGGTCGACTCCGACTCCGACTCCGACTCCGGGATTTTAAAACTTTCGACTCCGACTCCGACTCCGACTCCCGACTCCTGCTTTTTTTTGTTATTTTTTTCCCCAAATATGAAGAGGGAAAAACCCTAAACAAAGGTTGAAATATTAAGTCCATTTTTAAAAGTTTCATTTTTATTCCTGGTCGTAGCCAGGACTCACTTTAGGGGGGGGGGGATAGCAAGCTGGGGTATCCCAGTCGGAGGTCATGAGAGGTCACTGTG
Source organism: Uloborus plumipes (assembly GCA_038373865.1). Taxonomy (NCBI): domain Eukaryota; kingdom Metazoa; phylum Arthropoda; class Arachnida; order Araneae; family Uloboridae; genus Uloborus; species Uloborus plumipes. Next base: position 33,343 of record JAXGGA010006781.1, on the reverse strand, counting down.
ACCTCTCAAAAAGTTCAATTTTCTCAAGAATTCTCGCAGGTAATTTCACCACATTTACCTCAATTCTCGGAGGTCAATGTGACCTCCCAAAAAGTCCATTTTCTCCAGAGCAAAAGACAAGTGCCGCTCTTGTCATTTGACTCCGTACAAAACTAATCCTTTTCTTGTTAAATGGCCAGACTTTATTTTAACACATTGCATTTTTGCTGCAAAGACCCGCCATTTGAAGCCCTTTTTAATGACCCTAGATGCTTAGGATTTGGATATTGGACCCTGAAAATTTGTATCTGTTAGTTTCAAAGACATGTTTTCACCTCCATAAAATTTCATCCAAATCGGAGGTGGTCGGAGTCGGAGTCGGAGTCGACATGTTTTTCAGCGACTCCGACTCCGACTCCTTTGGTCCAAAATCAGTCCGACTCCGACTCTGCGACTCCGACTCCGACTCCGCAGCCCTGAAAAATCCAATCACACTCCCAGAAGATGTATTTTGGTTTAAAATTTTCCTTTAACGTGAGGAAATATTTTGTCATACATTGTCCATTTTATGAATTTTGAAATTTTCAATTTACTTTCCTTCAAATTTTTAGTTTCATTGATTTTAATTTCCCCAGATTCCAGTGTAGAAAAGAAAATAATTTGTTAAAAAATTTATTTCTGTTTTGTACTTCTGTTTTTGAAAACATGTCTATGAGCTTAGTTAAATGTTACCCTCCAAATGTTTTTTTTTTTTTTTTTTTTACTTTGCATTGTAAAAGAAAAATAAATTAAAGGCATTTTATTTATTTATTAATATTTTTGTTTTAACTTTTAATAATACGATGTTCACTTGCGCCAACTTATGGTTTTTTCGAGGCAAAACAGGGGAGGGTGATAGGTATCAGTCAGAGTCTTGAGATCCGGGACGATGATCTCAAAATGGTTGGGAAACACTGCTCTTAGTTAATCTTGAACAATTTGAAAATACATGATACTTATGAGGCAGTAAGTAACCTCCCCTAAGCCAGGGTTAAGGCAGAAACATGCAATACACCACCAGCTCGTTTATTCCATCCATGGACTGCAGTTTCGTGCCTATTATGTACTCATCAGCATGGAATAGGAATTAAACGAGCTGGAGGCAAAAATCGTCTTATAGAGCAAAGAAAGCCAACAAAAACTGGTAGCTAATGTGAAATCAGAGCACTAGCGAGCGACCGCACCTGGTACGGTACAACTTGAAAATTTTGAGGCTAAGTATAAGGCAGTAAGTAACCGCCCTTATGCCAGGGGAATGGCTTATTTGTTGGCATGCATGTTTCTGCCTTAGCCCTGGCTTAGGGGCGGTTACTTACAGCTCGCGTTCGGTCGCTCGCTGGCGTTCTGATTTCACATTAACTATCAGTTTTTATTGGCTCTCTTTGTTCTATAAGAGTATTTTTGCCTCCAGCTTGTTTAATTTCTACTCCATGATGATGAGTGCATAAAAAGCACGAAACTGCAATCCATGGATGGGACGAGCGAGCTGGTGGTGTTTTGTATGTTACTTATGGTTCCACTTATTACGCCTCTTTGAAGTTTTATCGAACCCTGCTAGTAAGGATAAATTGTATTATGAAATGCAGCTTTTAAGGTTAAAATTAGCTTTTTTGTCTTACTAATTATAAATGCATCTATTTTTGAAATCCCTCGTTTTTTTTTAAATCCTAACTCCAAAAGAATATGCTCAATCCTCTCATATTAAAAAACATAGCTTTTTTCTAAAATTTAAAAAAGTTGCTGATTGATGAATAAAACAATTAAGCATAACTTTTTCAAAGCAATCATGTTTATGACTCTGTATTATAGCAGCTGGTATTAGCAAGTAGAACAGTTCACTCCATGTTTTCTTTTAATTAAGAATTTAATTAAAAATCGAACAAAACTAAAATATGCAGATACTTCCCATCTGCAAGAGAATTTCTCCCAAAGATATCTCATCCGAGTTATAGCCTCAGCGTAATTAAACAGGTAGATAGTCCAAAAAAGTAAGAGCAAACCACATTGCTCTTACTTCTATCTTGCACGTGTGAGATAACGGTGTAATAATGAAAATTCCATTTTAGGTTTTCTATTATATGCGCTAGTTGCTTTCTTAAAATAAAAAAAAAACACCACTAAGAAGGTATCCATTTGCTCAGTTAAAGATGAATCAATGATGGCATCTAAATATACCGCATTAAAAATGGAAAATATTTTAAAGTTAATAATCCAACTTGATTGCTATCGGAGTATTTCCTTACTTGTACTTGGCTTTGGATGAATTTATTTTGCTTTAGAACACATCGGTAGTAATTGCTACAGTGTAACTAGTACAGTGTATTTAGCATTCCTTTTGTTTCCTCGCCTATGCTTTCGAAAAAATACAATCCAATTGTCCTAAAAATCGTTGCTAGTATATCCATAATTTATGAGCGTCTCATTATCAACTGCGTGATGTTTATAATGATTAAAAATGTAAATATAGTTTTTTTTTTTTTTTTTGAAAACTTACTTTGTATTCTTCATTGTACTTATTCCACACTGCATACACTGCATACATATTCCACACTGCAAAAAATGAACTGTTGTTTTTACTGGCAATCGAGGTTCCAATTTAAAAAACGTAAAATGCAGAGTAATAAACTGTAAGACTAGTAATTTTACTGTTTCTTACGGTAAAAATTGCAATTTTACAGTTTATTGCAGTAAAATTTAGCTGTATTATGCTGTAAAACAGCAGCATAATACTGGCAGCAGATGTTCCAGTTTAAAATTGTAAAATGCATGGTAATAAACTTAAATTTGCAATTTTACAGTTTATTACTGTAAATTATCAGGTGTACAGCTTACTACTGTAAAGTTAGCAATTTTACAGTTTTTTACTGTAAAATTAGCAATTTTTACAGTTTATTACCATAAAATTTTACTGTATTATACTGTAAAACCAACACTCATTTTTTACAGTGCACCGTTACAGACGTAACACATGAAGAAATTCAAAAACCAACCGGAACAAATCATCACAAAAAATTTTCATTTCATTAATACATATGTAGATTAAATATAAAATAATGAAGTTTTTTAATTTACCAAAACTTTTCCCAGCACCAGTAGCACCAGACAAGGACTCATTCGTCGTAGCCAATTCCACTTCTCTAACAGTTAATCTCAGGACATGGGAAGACGGTGGCTGTGGCATTAAGTCATTTGTTATTCGGTACAAAAGGCTCCACACCACAGATTGGAAGATGGCGGCAAGTTCGGTCAGCCAGCAGCAAGATAAAATCGTCATTAGAGACTTGAGCCCGGGAACTTGGTACAGTATCAGAGTCACGGCGCACAATGTGGCAGGATCTACTGTTGCAGAGTACGAGATAGCGACATTAACAATGGAAGGAGGTAATTTTTTAGTTATATACAAAATTATGAATATTTTACAGAAAAAAAAACAAAAATTTTATAAGTATTTTATAATTGAAATATTGTGGAGTGAAAAAAAATCTATTTCGTATCAATCGATTGATTTTTTAATACCACTTCAGAAATGAGAAACCATATTTTTTTCCCCATTAATGCTAAATTTGTCTGATCTAATGAGATCATTTTTAAGTATTCACTAGATCATGCTTTTTAGGATTTAATCAGTTTGTTACATAATATAGTTTTGCTTAACAGTTTCACTGAAACCTTTTTTTTTTTTTTTAAAGTTTGTTTTTAACTCTAAAAAGAAATCCCGAAATGAGTAATCATATATGATTTCCAACGAAGAAGTTACAGTTTCCTCATTTAAGTACGAAATAGCACGCTAAGGACCAAAAAAATGATTTCAAACATCCGTAAAAAATATTTTAAACAGATCTAAATCTAAATTTTTACCAAAAAGCTAAAAATTGAATTATTACCTCCTATGCAATAATTCTGCAGCAAATGTTCTTGCCAGTTATCAGAAATCATCACAATACTCTTTAGCTGCTCCTCTCTACCCCCCCCCCCTAGTAAAATACTAATTTTAGAAAGCACCAAACCATTATCTTCACAAAAGGTTAAAGGTTTAAAAAAAACGCGAAGCTTAAGACTACTTGCCCGTTTATTTTGAAGCCTAGACTTGCGACTACCCTGTCACTCAGAAGGGTTTAGCCACTCAGATGGGTTGAATTAACGTTGTGCGCATACACTGCAAAAATGAACTGTTGTGTTTACAGTATATGCCTGGCAGCCAAGGTTCCAATGTAAAACTGTAAAATGCACAGTAATAAACTGTAAAACTAGCAATTTTACAGTTTCTCAGTGTGCAGTTAGAAATTTTACAATTTATTACCGTAAAATTTAGCTGTCTTATACTGTAAAAACAACAGTATAATGCTGGCAGCAGAGATTCGAGTTTAAAACTGTAAAATGCACGGTAATAAACTGAAATTGATTTTTATAGTTTATTACCATAAAAGTAAATGTATTATACTGTAAAAACAGCTTTCATTTTTCACAGTGTAGGCAAAAAAATGTCATGCCGTGAGAAACTAGCCGCTATCAGGAGTGACCGTAAAATATTAATGGCCGCTTTGAGAGGTTTTACTGTACGAAGTTCTTAGACTTAAACAGTGGACGACAGTAAATGGAATCAGTGGATGATTGAATGAGCCGCTTTAATAAACAAAATTGTCATGGACAGAACAATGTCACGCTTTGTTTAATAAGCCGCTTTGTTGAGCCAGCTGCTTTGCTGAATCAAAACTGTCTGAAACAAACATGATTGATATAAGCGGCGGCTCCTGTATAATTGCAGAACAATTCGAAAAATAATTGCAATCCCAAATCATTTATCTTGCACATACTTTCAAATTCGGAAATAAAAGAGAAGTCAAAAGAGGTCTAAAATAAGTGCTTACTTAAAACAGTTGATAAAGGCTTAAAAATACAATCCGAAAAAAACCAAAAATGGTACCTTCATTACCTATAAATATCGCTGGGAGCGATTTGCTTATTTGTTTATTTACAACACATATTTCGAGCTCGTGTACTTGGTCACACAGGACCCGTTTATGAACTCACGTCCAATATGACAGATAGTACAAGACAGAAACATAGTACAGGACAGAGGTTACGCTCACGGAGAAGGAAGTTACAACCAGAGGGAGGGCGGGAATCGAACCCGCCTTGGGCTTGCTAAAGTGACGCGCAGACAAACAGCGCCAGCCGGCCCCTGGAGGAGCGATTCTTCAACACAAAACGAGTATTACAAGTGTAAAATTCAGTGTAACTCTTGTAGTAATAGCTGAGTAAATATCTTGCAATACTCACTAAATTTGCTTAAAAATCTTCAAATCTTTTTAAATCATGCTGCAAAATCATGTTTTCTGAATTTGTTTTAAAGGTTAAAGTCCGCATGCGCCAAACTAATTTTGTACCATTCATGAAATATGTTTTAGACTTTTCACTCAAACAGACCGACCATACTATATAATTTAAAATTAATAAAGCTAAAACAGACGATTCTAAATGTATCCATCGCCCATTTAAGAAGAAATGGACTCTAAAGAAAAAAAAATTATTTTCTTCGGATGCAGTTTTTATACCAACTCTCATTAGAAAAGAATAAATATTGATGTTTAAACAAATCGATTTTTTTCTTCTAATTACGGCAACGATGAAAGAAACTAAAAAGTACTTAATTGATAATTTTTCAGCAACTGAAAAACTTTTTGAAAAGCCATTTCAAGTTGACTAGACCATCTTCTGTCTCCGTGGTGCTAAAAAATTCAGTACTTCTAAAAGCTAAAAGCACTGCACAAACTTTTAACTCTGTTCTTTTTCCTTTTATCACATATCGATGTGCTTTGTTCATCAGCCTTTATCAAGGGTTTTAACAAATCTTCTTGAATGCTTTTTTTTTTCAGACTCATGGTATTTTAGTCTCATAGATTAAGTGCATTAAAATCGAAGCACGTTTGATGTTTTTAAAATTTAATTAACGTAATAAAAAAAAAATCAGTTCGTAAAAAATAGCTGCGAGTCTACTGTTTTAATTCTTTGACACTTCAGTTTCTCTAAGCGTCTTTCTCTTGTACGCATATTCTCATTAAACTGATTAGCCCTGTTAGTGGAAAGCTGAGTTATTGTCTGACTAAGATGCTAAAAACAAAGGTGTGGTTTTGACACGAGCGGTATTAAGCTTTCAAGCAGTGATGCAAAATAAATAGGTGGTTCTTAATTTTATGGAATATTCTTTCTAAAAAAAAGTATGCTTTTATTTTCATCAAGCTGTAGTAAAAAAGAAGAAAGCTTTTTCTGGTTCGTAATAAACTGCTTAGAAACGCGCTCCGTTTATTGGTTTTCTTAATAATAACCACGGTTCAATTTCTAAATCTATGTTAAGAAATTAATCCAAAACTGCGGTAGGAAAATATTTCTTCATATTTGTTTTTTAAAGACTTAATTGAGAAAAAATAGCAATCGTTTTCAAGTCAATAATTGAATGTTCAGTATTTTTGCAGTTTTCCCCTGTAAAAATGTTCCCACAATAAAACGCTGATTGACATATTAAAATTATTATTTGACTTTAAACATATACCATACGTGTATTAGTACGTACCTCAAATTTTGAATAATTTTGTGACTTTCCAACTAGTTTTTTTTTTAAATATATTTTGTACGTCTTTATTATAAAAAACGGAAATTAGTCTACTAGAACGTATAACTCTTATTTATGCTAAGTTTAACCTCTGACAATCTAATTCGAAAAACTTCATCCGTACCATATGTCAAGCTGCAAAAACGGCTACGATATAAGAGAAGAAGAAAATGTGCTCCAGTTTACTTGCAAGCGAAAAATATATTTTCCGATGTCTGAGATATTTTCAAAGACAATAGCCAAGTCGCGCTCTAATTCGTAGATTTTCTGTTTCTAAAGAACATATAATTAGTAAAGAAGTGCGTAACTAAAAAAAGCAGTATCAGAAGTTTAACAGTATAATCAGAGATAACTGAAGGTTTATTCAATTACTTTTCTATTTTTTTTTTTTTTTTTTTCAAAAATAAAAATGAAAAACACTCTATGTAGTAAGCAATTAGTAAAAAGATAAATATGGCATATTTCTCGTAAAAATATCTAAAAACAAAAAGACATAGAAATAAATTAAAATGTAAGACTTTTCGGCAATTTTTAAATGAAATCAAGCATATAAATGTATTGCAAAAATTAACTGTTTTTTTTTACAGTATAATACTGGCAGCCGAGGTTCCAATTCAAAATTGTAAAGTGCACAGTAATAAAGTTTAAAACTAGCAATTTTTCCGTTTCTTACTCTAAAGTTAGAAATTTTACAGTTTATTGCCGTTAAATTTAAATGTACTGTACAGTAAAACCAACAATATAATACTAACAGTAGAGGTTTAAGTTTAAAACTGTAAAATGCACGGTAATATACTGTGAAATTAGCAATTTTACAGTTTATCACTGCAAAATTAGCAGTTTTAAAGCTTAGCACTGTAAATTAGCTATTTTACAGCCTATTATCGTAAAATTAGAATACAGTATAGCTTATTAATATAAAATTAGCTGTATTGCACTGTAAAAGCAACGTTCATTTTTTACAGTGTGTTGTAGTGCTTCTTCTATTAATAAAAAACAATTAAATCTTGTTACAGGTACGGTGGCCCCAATATTGATACTGGAAAGTCGAGAATCTATAAACATCTGGGAGGATGTTAATATTATTGTTCCCGTCGTGGCAGCAATTGTCGCACTAACAGTAGTGATTGGTGTTGCCGTTTGTGTCTGCGTGAAGAAACGACATGTTGGAGGTAAATTAAAATTTGCTAATATTCCTCTTTAAATGTCGTAGAGGATGATAAAAGTATCTAAACTGTCTTATTTTCTCTTGTTATTTAAGTTTTAAATTCTTCACTTGTAGAAAATTAAATACTTTTTATAATTTCCTGATGTTCAAAACATTAAGTCGCTGTTCATTAATTAATTTGAAATAGCTATAAAAGTATTAATTTAAAAACAACTTTATTTTAAATGTTACAATATTTTTCTCTTAAATTTTAATACTAAGATCTGCTTTTTTAACTTTAAATTTGCAACTTTCAATTTAATCAGTTATAGCATTTTAATTGTTATAAAAGTTACATTCATTTGAACATGTCTTCTTGACTATAAATTTCTGAATTCCGTTAATATTCACCCGCTGCAAGAAATGTTTATTTTCAGTTATAAAATAACAAACTTATGCTACTTTTAAAATACATTTTAAGCCTTGAAGTTGTAGTTCTTCCAACTTCAAAAAGGGTAATAATAATAATCTCCATTTCCGAATGTCTGTTCCTGCCGGATGTACGAAAGCCGAATGCAAGCATGATTTTTGTATTGATGTTGACATTTGTACGTGTACGTCAAAAATTATTAATACACATTTTGGCGTTATTTATCCCAAGTATGCCGATTTTCACTAATATGATTCCCTAATGTCGGTCTTTTAATGTCGGAATATATTCATTACAGTTTATTTTTCTTTTAAACCTATACGTTTGTTTCTTTTCATGTGCAGAAGATTATTACGAAAGAAGAGGCGGGAATCCGAATGCTGCTCCACTGATGCCAAATCAACCTGCAAAGAAAAGCGCAGACGGCAACAATGCACCTATTCGTGAAACGTCTATGTACCAAACTTGCAGTCCAAAAGCACCAATACCTCAAGGAAACCAAGGCCAGAATGCCACGGGGGAACAAGGACATTGTGAGGCATAGTAACTTTTACTGTTTTCCTGGCAGTTAGCAAATGTTTAATCTTACTTATATATATACACATATATAAAGCTGCATTTTTAATAGAGCTAGAACAAATCTATTTTTATATGTTGTAAATGAAAAAAAAAAAGATATTTGAGTTGAATCTATGCTTGTAATGTTACAGCATTATCATTAACGCATTAATTTAAAACAGGTAACAACCTAAAAAACATATTGAGACATTTTATGACGCGAAAACTATTTTCCCTCATCAACCCATTACCTTGATTTAGAGTCTTAAATTCTGCCGAAGTTTTAAGAAAAGAGACAAAGTAAATGGTTTGGTGAAGAATTGAAGACATAAAGCAAGACAATCAATCTGCAGGGCGTAGGGCAAATATCTGCCAATTACCACCGCCCTATCCAAATGTACTTCGATATATACGTCCCACAGAAAGATAGGCATTTACATTCAACCCCTTATTTGGTTTACCTTCTTCTCAGTACCACTTCTTTATAAACATAATGACCTATATATCATTTAGTAATGTAAAATATGATTGCTTTCTTATATCTTTATTATATTGAGCTTCTCTTTTTCTTTTTTTTTTTTTTTCAATGCCGCAGATATGTTTAGGTTGATTTTATGTCATGGATTAATAATGTCTTTAAAATTGTTTCTGAACATGCATGCATTATACTCGAAGAGCTTTCTACTTTGCATTTCCTATCACTTAGTTTCCAGTGACAATAATACGGTTCCAGCAATCGAATCAAATTGGATTTACGGTTATGTCTATCACAGGACAAATATTTACTGTGTGAACTGTGTATTTGGTTTAAACGAGAGTAAATATGTCGCAAATTTAGAGTTACATCAAGGTCATACCTACAGTGCATGTAAACTAAGATGAACGCAATAGTTTGAGATAAAATTGTTACAAAGTATGCATTTTCATTTCTATGTACACTCTACCTGACGTCGATGTACATTTTTAATGGACAACTTCTAATATCACGTGGATTGTACTTGATCACATATGAATCTTGAAATCATTTTTATACGTACAAGGTTTATTTTTAATAGTCCTCCACTCATTGAGGCAGTTTCTCTTATTTTTTCGTCCATACTTCAAATTTAAAATTACTGTTTCGCAAACCATTTCAATATATTCATTACATCATCATCTGTTAATTATTTACGTCAAAAGTACTATAATCAAAATAATATTAAAGTCAAACTAAAGTTATTTAAATCTAAGACAGCTTTTACTGTTAAAGAGTCTTTTTGATACATTGTATCTTTTAACTTAATCCATGAGAAACTTTCTAAAATTCTCTAAGAACTAGGGAACAAAAAACAAGATTTATTTTTAAAGTGCATTGTGTCATTTTTTCCCATTTCTACTTATTTAACAAGTTTCTAGAATCCTTAAGTCTTTCAACCTTTAAGTTACATTTTTTAGAGAGTGAAATACGATCTAAAGATTGACCTGAACCAGTGGTCGGAAGTAGCGCGCTACAAGTAGCGAAACTACTGTAGTAGCTACATTTTTTAGTAGTTTGTAGCGATTTCTGAAAACTACTTTTAAATTTAAAAAATTAAATAAATAAATGAAAAAAATTAAAAAAAAATAGAACGAAGGAAAAAACAGGGTTTTTCTTGTGGCGAATATTCGTAAAAATTGTTAAAAATATCTAAAAATGACATTTTAGCAAAAAAAAAAAAAAAGGAACAAAAAGAAAAGTAATATAAATAAATTCAAAGACAATTCCTATTTCTATTCCATATTCGAATGAGGTAATTTTTTATTCTAAACCACTTTCTCGAATTTTTTTTCGGTCGATCTTCAAACGGTGTATTCTTGTTATTTATTTTTTTTTAAAGTAGCGATAAGTAGCAACTACATTTCAAAAGTAGTGTAGCTCGCTACATTTAAAAAAAAGTAGTTGTACGTGTAGTAACTACATTTTATAACGAACGTAGTTGATGGTAGTTGTAGTTCGCTACGAAAAATATGTAGTTTTTCCAACCACTGACCTGAACCTACGGCCTTTTAATAAAAGAAGATTAAATTTTAATCGCAAAAAATTCCGTACATCAAGTAACGATGTTAGACGGAACAGCCTTGGCCTACTGAAGAACATCTATTCACTGTGTTTAAATTGTTTTTTACTAAGATATGTTTAGGATAAGTCATGTCATCTCTATTATGCATATACTAAGTTTGTATATAATGGTAATAAAGAACTAGTGCTGCAGTAAATTTTACCATTTTAAAATACAGTTTAAGTTCGAGAATTGAAAAAAAGAGTTGACAACGGTTCACTCGCAAAATAAACATTACCGATGCATACTCGTTTTGCACACATTTATTCAAAATTTATGCTAATTTTGCACTCTCTTTTAGGACCCAATTTAAATCTATTTTATTGACACGTTTAGTCAAGGAATGCATCGAGTTTTCATAAAACTTAAATTTTAATGCATGTTTTTGAAATATTATAAGTGCATAAAATTACTTAGTCTTGCTTGTATCATTTTTCTTATTTGTATCTTAAATTCAATGCCTTTTAATGGATGTAAATTTGCTGTCTTGTTGGTCCTTTTGAGTTTTATCTCAGAGTAATAATAAGAAGTCAGCATAAAATAAAGATTAAATGTAATTGAAAAGCAGTTCGTTATATAGCATCCCGGAAGCGAAAGTTAGATAAATTAATTGTTTGGGAAAACGTACGAACTATAGATATTTTAACAAACTGCACTTTCTTGCAACAGAACGAGTACAAAATAGCTTAAGTAACTGGTACGTGGTAGCCTAAAAACGGCGAAGTTAATAGAGACACATCAATAAAATTTCTTTATTTAAAAGCAAATCCGATTTTAAGTATGCATTATTTAGATTAATAACCAAAAAATATCATATCATAATTAAAGGTCTTGGAGGATGAAGGAGCTGTGATACATTTTAAAAATTGAACATTCAGACAATAGTAGGCAATGGATACAGGTAAGCAAATAAAACTAGGTACATCAAAAAGTAGATGACATTAGACCAATTTCATGCACACACTAACGACAAAACCAGAAAGCAAAAAAGCTGCAACAACTGCAAACTATAAACTTTGAACTTTCATTACTTGCAAATTTGTGTTTTGTCACATAACCCCTTCATTGCACAATCCCTTCAATGTTTTGGCTCGCATTGTATTACTTAAGATTTAATGAATTAAAACTACTATTGCGAAATGTTGATTTTCTAAACTGCTGCTTTTTTTTCGGTCGATTAACTTTCGTTACCGGGATGCGGTATATTCTTTTTCAAGAGTAATAAAAAATGTCACATGCAATGAACATTCAATCATTTTTCCCTCCTTCTCTCCGCAGACTACGAGGACGATATCGCCCCGTACGCGACATTCCGGCTTCCTGGATGCGAGTCGGACACCGAGAGCTCCCAGGGAACAGTCCGGGAGCTTCAGACGTTCGGCCATCTGCACTACGGCCGGAGATCCTACCCAGACGCAGCGGCTCAGTATGAGGTTCTTTTCCGCATATCCTCCTCCTCTTCCTCTCTCCCCCTCATAGCGAGTGCGAACTCACAAGTAAATGAATTATTGTGCGTATTAAACTGAAAGGCGCGTATGGCGTTGTCATATTTTGTTAACAACACGGTGTCACTACTTTAAATAAGTCGAATTTATTTTCAGCAGGGATTTCTTTTTATTAAAGTAGCTCTTCGTAATGTCGCTCTCGTCGGATAGCAACAAAAAAACGAGATATAACCGAAACCGCAATACAACTGGGGTCAAAAAAAGTAACTATTCAATGAACGTAAAAAAAATTACATGTGTACACCTTAAAAAAAAATCAGTTTATAATTGTATTGGGACGATATTTTAAATAAAAACAAAAGAAAACTTGCTCATCATTTGCAGAGTAAAAAAACATAATGTTTAATAATTCTATTGTATTATATTGGAATACTGAACCAAAGTTGAATTCAGATACAGAAAGAACACACCATGTTTGAGTATGGTTTAGAAAAAAAGAAAATACCTTTCCTGGGAACTGATTTTTTTTTCTTTTCCCTTTTTTTTTCTTTTTTAATGTCAAATGTAAAGCAGCATAATAAAAAATGAGTAATTTGTTTGGCAGGCAAAATAAAAAAGTGCGGTACTGTCAGCACCGCTTAACAGAGTACGTCGGTTCCAAGAAATATTATTTGATTAAGCGGGTTATGTATTTAAGTAAGAACCTGTAACATTGCGTCTCTGTCAAAGGGAAATATTCGGTTCCGGAATGTTTTACTCGTATAAGCGGGGTATTCGTTTATCCGATACCCGATTAAGCGGGCCGACAGTAAATCCAAATAAACGACATAACAAAGGGACATAACTAGTTTCAAATAAAATCAGTCGCTATAGATTAGGATACTCCTTGTTATGCAGTAAAAGGGTGGTGTGTTGGACGAACGTTATCAATAAAATTTCAAAGATCTCTATCTCTATCTCTACTAATAATAAAGCTGAAGGTGGGTCTTTCTTTCTTTATTTATTTCTGTCTGTCTGTTACTCGCGTAGCGCCAAAAGCGTTCGGTCGATTTTTATGAAATTTGGCACAAAATTAGTTTTCAGCATGGAGTTATGCACTACGAAGCGTTTTTTCGAAAATTCTATTTCGTTCTTTTTCTATTCTAATTCTTAGCAAAAATTTGATAAAATAGGGAAGAAATATTTCATACACATTTCCAAGTCTTATGTCATTCCAAAGCTTGAAATTTTTTGCTAAAACTGATGTCAGTTTGAAGTTTCTACGACCATTAGAAGAGCTGTAAAAATTGTTTTTATAATTCCGGAAATTCAAGGCTTACCATCAGCAAAGCAAGCCAAACGGTACTAAGATGGTTAAGCTCGAAAATAAAATTTGTTTGAAAATAAAGATGAAATGAATTATTTTATCAACGGAAATCAAATTTTCATGTTGTTACCATGGTTACGTTTTTATTTCGTTTAATAATTTTTTTAATGTATTTGTTTTTGTAGCAATCCAAACTCCAAGCCTTTAAAAATTAGTCAAATGAAATATAATAAAACCGTGATAAGATAGCATCTGGCAATCAAATCAGAAATCGAGTCCTTTCCTTAAAATAGGTAGAGAAGGAAGAAACTGACGCGTACCATTGTTGTGAGTTTAGAGACATTTTGGAGATCTGACAAGTTGTACAGAAGAGGGAATAATTCTTAAACCAAATGAGGTCAAAAAAGAGACAACATGATAGTAAACCAATCTAAATTTATGGTCTGCAAAACATATTTTACTTCATTATTCATTGATTTCAATATAAATTGCAGTAAATGACTTGAGTGAACGAATTTAGCTTTTAATTTATCGTTTGCTGGTTGATGTTTGTCGATGTTTATTGTTTTTATTATCATTATGAAGAATAATGCACGAAATTTCTATGACTAATACTTAAAATTTTTAGGATCACTTGAGTTTAAAAGAAAAAAGTTCTCTTAATTTTATTTTTGCAATGTGATTATTTATTATTGGAAGTTGGACTGTAATTTGCAGCAGAAATTGCATTTAATTGGCTACAAAAGTAAAAATGACAAGCAGTATATTCTTTATTGCAACCCTAATTTCGCAAATTTTTAATTCAAATTAATTATCGGATTGTTTGCAGTCCTTGACCAATGGTGCAGGGAGAAGTAAAACAAAGACCTATCCACTTACGTAGACTATGAGATTTCCAATGAGACATCTGCCTTGTCCGTGCAAAATTTAAATGTTTTATTTCTTTGGCTAATTTCTTTAATTTTATGACGTATTGAAGATGAGCAAGGTGACATCTTCAAGCTCTAGAACCAATACGAATTGCGAATCCCATTCTTCAATTTTCATATGCGTCCCTTCATTAAAATAAACAATTTTGAAGAAAGCAGCAGTCAAGTGCCATCTCTTCAAAGCCAGACTTTATTTTAACTGTTGTGAAAAAAATCGTCTGCCTTTCTTTTTTCAGTTTTTAAGAAATTAAATCTTGGTAAATTATAAAAATATCGTATTAATTGCGGTATTGCAACGTTCTTTCTGCACTGTTTCATTTCGGAAAATGTATTATTTTGTTTTTAAAGCTAGGAAAGAAAACTTCCCTCTTCTTTAAAACTTTGGTAAGCTTTCTGTTGGTTTCTGTAAATAACAAAATTGTTCTTATTTTCTCTTTTGTCTTATTTTTAGATCATAGTTTGAAGGAATTATAGTTGAATTATAACTAAAATTGAGTATTCTTTCTGCGATATCAAATTATTACCAAATGACGTTTTAGTTTTATACCGCGGGCAAAGCCGTGCGGGGACCGCTAGTGAGAAATAAATTACCCAATAACAGAGCGGGGAATTTCATGCTTTTGAAATGCAGTTAGTGAGGGAAAAATTCTATGCGGTAAGAACGAAAAGGGACTGTTCACCAGCAGTTGTTAGGGCAGGATGAAAGAAAATCTTGTTTAGAACACCTGGTGGCTTTTGAAGAATTCATCTTATATGAGTTGTCCTTAAAATTATGGCTTAATTAACTTGACTAGTTATAATGAAGGCATACATTTATAAAGAAATTGATAAAGAAATTGAATCGCTTGATTGATAACATAAGGAAGGTTTTGATTAGCTATATTTTAAGAGTAGAGTACGCCAGGCTTATATTTGTCATACGACTGATGTTTTTCTATGTTTTTCGTTAACTTTTTTCGATGAACGGGGGAGGGGGCACTAAAAACTTTCTATAAAATGTCTGAAGGTTTGGCTTCATGGAATTTTCGGCAGAATTCGAAAATATTGTAGCGTAATGCATTCATTACATTGCTTGAAAAATTGTGATGTAAGTTAAATTCTAATAAAATTGTGGTTTAAGTAAAATCTTTGAGTTACGAGTTTACTATCAGCAACGCCATCTGTTGAAGAAAAATTGGCTAAAGTTATGAACTCTAAGAAAAATCTATCTGTTGTCTCATGCATTTTCTCAAATACTTGGTTTTTTAATCTCAATGACATATTATTAATTTCCATTTTAATGTCATATGTACACATTTTTTTTTCTTTTAAACCGACAACTTATTTTATGAAATCCTATAGATGTATGTTTGTTTCTGTTTTTCTAATATCCGACAGAAATATTATTAAAAAAGTGATATAAGTGTACATTAAAGTTCATAGAATGTTGAGCGAATGTAGTTTTTAAATCTCATTGCAGTCTTCAAGAGCAGCTTATACTAAGCCGGGAAATAGATCCATATCAAAAAATTGGTAAGTATTGAAATATTTTAGCTTCATTTTCTTTCTCAGGGATAAAATTTTACCTTAAATATGTTTTCTTATACTGACCATGTGAAATCGCACTATCGAAAAGTTCTAGAACTTCATGATCTGTCTTAAAATCCGTATTACTGACTCTGTTATATAACCTTTAATCCGCTAAACAAGAGTAGTATAATTGCCATTTCACTGTCGTATTAAAGTAAATTTTCAAAAATAAAAATATAATAAATTAACACGATCATGTTCGTGACTCCCTGATGCAAGCAACATTCTTTCGAAGGAATTTCATTTTTTTTAATAAAATGAGATAAATCATATCGAAAAAAATGGCATTATTTCTGTTTAAAAGTTAAATCGTTTTATTTCGCTTGCCTTATTCAATCGATTTTTCAACAAAATCCATTAAGATGTCTAGTACGAGGGTTTTCTAAGTTCAGCACAATTCTGACGTTTTGAAATTGTGAAATATGCAAATGTATTTGATATTCCAAATGAAAAAATGTATTTGAAGGGAAATACACCTGATATTGTTAGGGTTCTTTTCTTTATTTATTTATCTCTGTGTACATTTTATATTGCGATAAAAAGAACAGTTTTAGACCTTTATAGAAGTATTAGAAATATTTTACAGGAACTCAATGACGCAGTTTAAAAATCTATCTTTTTAGGTTTTTAAACAAAGTAAACGCGTCAGTTTGTGATATGTAAATATTATAAAAGGAATCATAACCAGGAAACATTAGCAGGAAAATAATAGAGAAATACAAAGGACTAGTGCTCCCTCGTCGCGTAAAGTGTGGTATTGTAACGTCTGCCTGTAACTCCCCTAGTCGAGTATACTATCTATGACGAGAACTTTCCGTTCTCCCATCTGCTTATCAGTGCATATAGTGAGCCACAAGTTTAGGAGGTTTTGCAACTTATCAGAGGAAATGATTTTTAAAAAATCCCGAGAAAAGGTTTGATCCGTATATGTATTTTACAAAAATCTAAACCGTAATTGACATAACATAGGTTTTCTCCGTGTTTATTAACTCTGTTATTATTAAATCATTCCTAATTTTCTGATACAGGATATGAATCTTAAAATTGTTTTTAGACGTGTAAATTTCCAGTATATAAATAGGGGGGAAACTAATTCATCTACAGAGAAATTTGCCTGATAAATAAATAAATAATAATAATAAAATAGATACTCAAGAACAAATATGTTTTGAAGATTTTGATGAAAGTTTTAAACCTACGTCAAGCTCTAAGATATGTTATTTGAAAAGTTTTTCACTATGAAAAACAGTTATGTATATGAAATATTCCTAAAATTAATCAAAATCAAATAAGAGATACTTGTATAGTAGAGGCAGTGAAGCAACTAGTCAACCTGGTAGGTGGACCAATGCTTCATTGTCGTGTGTAGTGTATTGTTATGATTTCTGCCTGTATCTTCTTCAGTCGAGTGTCAGACCTATGCTTTTCGTCCTCCCATCTGTCCATTGGAGTACATGGTAAATCAAAGTTTCGAAAAGTCTTTTAATGCTCTGATACAGAAAATATTTACGGATAATATAATGTTCCTAAATAATTCAAAATAATTTAAATAGTCTTGGTGTAGTAGCGACAACAAAGAAAGTATTCGAATGATAGGAAGAATAGTGTATCTTCGTCGGTAAGCTATTGTAACGTCTACCTGTAACTCCCCCAGACGAGTTTACTACCTATGACGAGAACTTTCCGTCCTCCCATCCTTTCCCATTGGTGTAAACAGTCAACGAAAATTTCAAGGGGTGTTTTTTTTTTTGTTTTCTAATAACAAAATCATTTATGTATGTTTAATATTCCAATATATAAGTCATTCAAAATCATTTAATTAAACTTGGTATAGTAGCGACGACTAAGCAACTAGTCCACCAGATAGGAGGACTAGTGCTTCTTCGTCACGTGCAGAGTGTTATTGTGACGTCTGCCTGTAACCCCCCCCCCCCAGACGAGTATGCGACCAATGACGAGAACTTTCCGTCCTCCCATCCGTCCATTGATTGTATAAAGCAAACAAATTTTTCAATGGGTTTTTGTTCAATAAGGATTGTTTTTAGTTTTCTGATAACAAAAACATTTATGTGTTTGTAATATTCCTATATTTTAGTCATTCAAAATCATTAAATTGATCTTGGTATAGTAGCGACGACGAAGCAACTAGTCCACCTGAAATGGGAGAACTAGTTCTTCTTCGTCGCGTGCAGTGTGTTATTGTAACGTCTGCCTGTAACTCCCCCAGTCGAGTGTCCGACCTATGACGAGAACTTTCCGTCCTCCCATCCGTCCATTGGTGTATATAGTGAACCAAAGTTTCAAGAGGTTCTGGTTCCGAGGGAGGAATTCGAAGAGGATCAGAGCTACCGGGAGAAAAGGAGGCCCGAGGAGATCTACAAGCGATGGATTTGTCTCATTGAACCGTACTGGGCAGGGTACTTTTGTTTGTATCTCTATTAGAAATAGCTCCCACCTGCACCCCTTGTACTATTGTATTTAACTGGCAGTAACACCGCGTTAGGACATTGAACTCCTTAGGGACAGTAGATTAGTAGCAGCTAGAGCTGTACTCAAAGCTTGTTTCTGTAATTGGTGTGAAACATTACACGGATTGGTGTTTTTGTACCTTATCAAACATACCTGCACTTTATTGTTGTACATTGAAAGTGGATAAACAATTATTAATGTATCAATTCCTTTCAGGCAAATATATGTTTGTTTCAACAAACTTTAATATCTCAGATTATGGCTAGAACTAGAAAAAAAAAAGGCTCTTTGAGTCAACAAAAGAATTTACATTTATACTAGTCGCCATAACAATGTTATTCGAGATAAACAAAATTACTTTTCAAACAGTTCAAATATATTGAAGATTAAGATCCAAGTTTCAATGTTTGAAATAAAAGACAAGTTAATAAAATTGAAAAGAACTTTACTCTCATTAGGTTATGTGCATTTTTTGTCATAAATTTTCTTCTCATTTTAAAAATATCTTATGTATTATATTACAGAATTTTTTGAACCACATCATATGTTTCCTAGCAAAATAACTCCCCTGAAAGCTATTATCGAACCCACGATCTTCATATTTCTGGAAGAGCTCTCTAGCGAACAGCACCACAACATCTTAGACTCTGGATGTTATTCATTAAACTAATTTGTATTAAATAAACAGAAGAAAAAAAAAGTTGTTGTCTTCAGAGACAAAAAAAAAACCTGAACAGTGGCTCTACTTTTCGATAAAAAATAAAGCGTAACTTATGAATTTCGATTTCAAAAAACGCAAAGAATTTCTAACGTGGTTACAGAAAGAACAGTCTAGAGAAATTATACTTTAGATTATTTCTGAATTCGGCACAATAATTGAAAATTTTCGGATTCATATTACATTACCATCCATTTCTCGAACCGTATTTGTTGGAACCATGCGTTTAAAATGAGTCGCTATTCGTATTATTCTACATTTCCTAAAGTATGACTGTTTATTTGGGGAAAATGATTGTGCTTACTGATCATTTCTGATTAATGACGTAGTTAAAACTTGCACGCTATGAAAGGAGTAAGTATATTGGGCTTTGTGTATTCTAAATTTTTAAGGAGAACTCAATGATAATGAATTGGCCGTATTCTTTAGTTTTAAATTACCTGCTTTATTTCCTCCCAGTACGAATTAAGTAGTTGACAAGGTTTTCAAATGTAGAATTAACCCACCTGCACGCATGTTTAAGCATTTTACATCATGAAGTATGTACTTTTTTATGTGGCTAATCTTAAATTTCCCGAGTATTAACTTATTTATAAATGATTTAACTAATTTTATTAAGACACTATAATAACATATCAAGCTTTAAATTTGGACTTTAAATCCTTTTACTAGTTTTTCTTTTCTTCTTTTTTTTTAATTAGCGAGAAACAGTTCAACAATAAATAAACCATTGGCAACGAAATGATTAATCCCTTCAAAACAAATAAACACCTTGAACTTCTCTCAAACAGCTACCTTAAACTTCTAAGTACTTGATCTCGATCTCAACCAATGTAATTTTCTTTCGTTTAACGATTTTATTTTAAGGCAGCTTTCATTTGAAAACTATTTAAATATCTCCAGACTTTTATTACTTTGTGACATTTATTTTTGAACTAAAGACGGATGATATGTAAACGATTAAAGTTAAATATTTGCATTTTAAACGATTTATATACCATTAAAAACAATAAAATATTCATTACGTTGTAATTATTGATGAAATATTTTCAATCATGTTTTTTTTTTTTTTGTCTCCTAAAATCACGTTATCAATTATTTTTCAAGCAATTTCTCTGCACTATCTGACACAACTAATAAACTTAATAAGCTCTATAAAATCTGTTCGCACGTTGTAACACATAAACTCATTTTTGCCTAACTACGTTTTGCTTTTGGAGCATTAAAAATCATGCTGAAAGAATTTGTTTATGCATTCGAGTAAAGTCCTTTGCGCTATTCTGTGATTGTATTTGATTTATGAGGCGTTTAGTATCAAAACCAGCTCAATTTATGAACTTTCTTTTATTTTTTCTTTCGTAGCTTCATACTTCTCGGTTGATACCAACAAGCCATCAAGTGATTTGGAATGAATACCATTTAATCAGATAGAAAACTACTGCTAAAAACCAATTTTTATTTCAAAACCAGCTCAAGTTATGCTCCCACAGTATAACTACCTTAAAAAGACACGGATAGCATCATCAATATTATAGAAATAAGTTTCTTAAACCCCTCGCACTTTTTTAACAGGCTGAGACTTTGCCTAAAATTGAGATAACGCATGAATTTACAAGGGTAAGTTGGAAAATGAGTTTCCCCTTTTGACTGTGGCCAAAGTTGTGCGTAAAAGTTAAAAATAAAAAAAAAAAACAGAAAACTTAGAATAAACATGATAGAAATATTTTGAAAAATAAGATATCACTTTATTTTTCCACATAAAAACCAAGAACATTGAGCCATTTGTCATACTGACTAATAAACTTAAAAATTACCCTCCAGGAAAACCAGGCAAGCGTTTAGCGGCTTTTTAACCACTCTTTATTCCCGCCCTCATTCTTATCAAAACTGGAAATAAATGGTAGTCACTTGATGCTAGATCAGGACTGCTTCTACATCATTTGCCGTGCAGGCAGATGATGTGAAAGCTCCCAACCAAGATTTGTAACGTGGTTTTGTCTTGCCGTGTATGTAAATAACTGTACAGAAAGTAGCGGGCAATACCACTATGTTAATCAGGTTCACAAAAGCAGTGAACCAATGGTTGTTCGGTAAACCAATGGTTGATTACTATAGAAACATGAAGTGAGATGTGCTTGAAATGTTTAGTTTCTTTCTTTTTTATTTATCTTTTGCGACTTAAAAATTTAAAAAATGTATTGACCTGGTTCTATTACTAAATGTCGCCCTCGTACATAGCTTTCATTATAATTATTTAATAAAATAAAAGTAAATATAATGATTATCTATTTTTACTTGCATCTCTAGGGAAACAATCGAGAGTGACGTAGATGTCGAATATGAAAGAACAGAGCAAGTAGAAGACTTAATTCTAAAGCAAGAGATGTCGGAAGCAGAGTGCGACTGGGATCGAAATGAGTGCTACTGAGCTCAATTTTGATACTTCCAAAAGAGTAATTTCCGCATCTGCGCAACGATTCATGGACACAGCAGAGAGTGTGCTGCAGAGGTGGTGCTAGAACAATTGTTTGAAACAACGAGTCACATATTTATGCGATGCTGAGCGTACGTCAAAAGGGAGATAAGGGGAGAAAAAACAGGATTAAAACCAAATTTTTGTAGTTTAGGGAAAAAACTTTCTAATTTGCGGATTCAAGTGTATTTTGTTTCATGGGTTAATATTAGTGTCGGTACTTGCTGTACGCTCGTTATGTTACTTGCATTTTTACTTTATGATTGCTAGTTTGTATGCAATAGCTAAAATGTAAACCATGGTTTATTTCTTTCTCTTTTTTCAGTCTTACTTCTTTACCACCCATCACTTTTTTTTCAAATCAAAACAAAAAAAAAAATGCGTAAAAAAAGCTTATGAAAGCATAAGCTTAATTTTGCAGATGAGATTATTCATGTTAACGAAGTTTTATTTAGTTCATTTATAAAAGATGGCTATAAATTAAAATGCGAATATGAAATGCTTCATACTTATTTAAGTATTCAATTCCACTTCTGGGGGAGGGGGCTTTACGCTAGTAAACTATCTATGAGAAGCATGTTTGGCAAACATCATGTAATTTTTAAAACTGAAAATGTTTATTAAAGATTGCTATATCATGCTTATAAATAAATGAAATGATAATAAAAAATAATAAATCGAATTATATTAATAGAGGATTTAAAAACACATAACACTTTACTTCTAAAACAGCAGAATATTTTGCAAAAATATCTCATTATCTTCACAAATGCAGATCTCTTACTTCTTCGGTTTGAGTAATATTAATCCTTTTATTTTTAAACATAGAAAGTGCCAAAAAAAATTTAGAAAGTTTTCAAAAATTTGAATTTAATCCTGAAGCTATTATCTGACATTACGTTGTTCGTAATTCTGAAAACTTCGAAATAGGAATATGAAACTTTTAAGGTACTGAACACTTTGCGAGACTAAACTCTTGACATTCGAATCTCTTTTGGATGAAGAGGTTCTGCATTTCTGTGATTTTAAGCATCATCAAAATGTACTCATATATCAAAATAGCAACTATGTGATGTACATAACTTTGAATTATTGTTAAAAATTTATTAAAAAAACATTATGTAAAAGTTGCAATCTCAGTGTGAGATGAATAATAAACCCTCCAATGGTATAACTGTTTTATGTGTAACTCATTTGGTACAAGTGTCAATATTCTCTAAAGTAAGTTTCTAAAAAATAAGAGGTTTTAGAAGCCGCCGTTAGTTATACATTCTTCAAATTTATACATAATACACTGGCGGAAAAAAAATCCCAACACCAAGAAAGACTTGTGTTAGATAAACGAAATTTAGTAGGCGTGTTTATACAACTGAAAGATGACATCGATTGAAATTTTGCGCTCCGCGCATAAGTATAGCGCAGTTGGCGTCACTCAGAACATGCAAATAAGGCTTGTTTTAAAAGCGTGTTGTGAAGCTCGTGAGTATTATTTTTCCGTGAAATTCGACAAATTGCGTTCATGTTAGTCAGGAATGCCTTTAAGAAGACGAATAAACCATTATCAACAGCTCACCGAGTTTCAACGAGGTCGTACAATTTGGCTACGAGAAGGAGGATTTTCATTTCGCGATATTGCAGAAAGACTTGGGGGGAATGTTTCCACCTTGCATGATTATTGGAAGCCATGGTCAAGAGATGGTACTACCTCAAGAAGATCGAGTTCCGAGCTGCCACGTGTCACGACTGAGAAGAAAGATCGCTGAATCTTACGTACGGCTGTGGCGCATCGTACTGCATCTGCGGCCAACATTCGAGCTGCATTTGGTACCGTCGTGACCCAAGGAACGGTAAGAAAATGTTTACTTCAAGGACAGCTCCGAGCCAGGCAGCCTGTAGCCGGTATTCCATTGACTACAAACCATTGCCGTTTCCCACGGCAGGGGTGCTAAATGAGAGTTCACTGAAGGTCGGAGTGGAGATCTGTTGTAATTTTTGATGAAAACAGATTCTGCCTTAGTGCCAGTGATGGCTGTATATTTGTCAGAAAAAGGTCAGGGGACCGCCTGCATCCAAGCGGTCTACGGCCTAAACACACGGGACCCACACCTGGAGTCATGGTCTCTGGAGCAATTTCCTACGACAACATGGGCACTCTTGTGGTTATCCCAAACTCACTGACTGAAAATTTGCCGTCAGTCTGGTAATTTAACCAGTAGTACAACCCTTAATGAATAGCATTCAAGAGGGAGTTTTCCAACAGGATAAGGCTCGCCCTCACATCGCTGCTATAACGCAATGTGCTCTACAGAGTGCTGACATGTTACCATGACCTGCAAAATCACCAGCTCTGTCTCCAATTGATGACGTATGGGATATCATTGGACGGCACCTCGAGCATCATCCACAGTCAGCAATGACGGTCCTAGTATTGACACAACAAGTGCAACAAGCATGGCACTCCATACCACAAAGTCACATTCGGCACCTGTATGACATAATGCATGCACGCTTGCAGGTTTGCTTTCAAAATTCTGTTGGTTACACCCTCTATTAAATTAACATAATTTCACATTTGCACAGCATTTTCTTGAGCTTAAATTAGCCAGTAACCTTGTACATTTAATCAATTAAACATGTTAACTAGACAATTGCATTACCCAAATTTCATTCCTCTACAGTAATTTTTTCTTGGTGGGATTTTTTTTCCGCTAGTGTATATAGAGGAGACTGGGTACGGTTGTGACAATTTTTATTTGCTCCCCCATAGATCCCTTAGCAATGCCTGTGAGCTGATTTAAAGTTGTTTTTATGTTAAAGTGTTTATTTGCCTGCTTATAAACACTAAAATTCTCTCCCTAAGTACAATAGTTAACTCACAGGACCAAATTAAACAAAAAAGGAAAAAATGTCACAACCGACCCCACCCCAGGGGCGGTTGTGACAGTGCTTGGGGTCGGTTGTGACAAGTTCAAAAATACAGCAAAACAGTCTAGATCACTTTTAATTTCAAGTAATATTAAACGTAATTCAACATAACCTTCATCTGGGAAAGTTTAACATTTAACAATGTGTCTCGTTCAGTTGAAGTAGCCTTATACCAAGTCTTACAAAAATATCAGGTTTTTGGAATTTCGTAACGTCTGTTTTGGCAACATTATGCACATCCTGTGGGTCATAACCGTGTCTGTTCATAACAATTCTCAAGTATCAAGGAAAGATTCTGCATTTATTTGTTTTATTGAAGCTTGTTACTCTTGAAAGGCTAGTTGCATGAGCTACACGAACAGACGTGAAACATTTCTATTCATAAATGAACAGAACCATTTCTCAGTAACCATTTTACTCTCATATCTGCTTTCAGCGTATATGTAAGCTCAAAAGCACTTTATTATGAGCAATATAACCTATGCACACGTTGTTTTCATTGTGACAGCGCCGGCCGGCTCCATCGCGTTTACGAATGAATGTTTCGCAGCAAAGACTTACGATTAACGTTGCATTTCCAAAGCTTACCGAAAGAAAAAAAAAATTCACTTCTTTATAAGCTTCTTTATATTTCATTAGATCACACTGCCCTATTTCTGTCTTCTCCAAGCGTATTATGGGCATCAAATATGATAAAAACATGTTTTACTCGTGTCACAACCGTCCCCACGCAATTTGTCACAACCGACCCCAACCCACTACTTTTGAAAACAGCAATCGCCATGGCAATACAAAATAGCCTACATAAAAGGTAATCACTGCTATTTCACAATTAAGGTTCACTACTAACGGGGAGAAAACTTTCATTTCTCTATCTGTACCCATTCAACAGGAATTACTAAAAGACATCGAACAAAAAAACTTACTTTTGACTGTTAAAAAGTAACCAACCCCTCTGCTAGCGTTAATGTCGCTCGATGGCTACCGCAATGCTTTGACACACATTCAGACAAACATGCTGATACTCTCTCTCTTTGCTTCAACAAGTTATTAATTATGGTTTAGCTAATATGACGACTGTCACAACCGCCCCGCGTCACAACCGTCCCCAGTCTCCCCTACGTTAAATTTAGTTTTAAAGGTAAGTAAACGTATCAGAACATACAAACTCCTAATCCCATTTTGTTCCTACTTTTCAAAATTCTGAGCGGCCCAGCTCTGGTACATCTTCCTTTAATTCAACAAGCATCATTAGGGCTATTGGTTCAAGCTGACTATAAAATACATTTCTTTGGTAGACGGAATTCATAACTAGTTGATATTATCTGTAAAATGCGGTAAAATTTAAAAAAAAAGGTGTAAATATTTGTTCCCGAAATATTGTAAAGGGGTTTGATCATAAACCAAGGTTACTTAAAAGGTTCAACCCGCTGTAGATTTGAAAATAATGCACTTACACCGCTGTGGAATGTTTTAAAACAACTACGAATTCATTAAGCTTTTGAACTATGTTAACCAGGTGGGGCAAAGGAGGCAGTATTTTTAAAATGGTGACACAAGAAAGAAAGCAGTTTTTTTTTTTTTGCATATGTGCTAGAGCCTGGTAACGTCTTGCACCGTCCTGGTAATGTCGTGGGCCTTGATCATTGCCGCTTGGATGCTGTCCGTGAAACGCATTTTGTAGTACAATAAAAAGCCGTTTTTCTTGTTTTGTTGCCATTTTAAAAATACTACATGCATATTAGGACATGGTTATCACAACTCCAATTATCAGTTAATATGGTACAACGAATTACTATAGTATTTGTTTATTACCTCAATTTTTTCAATGCAAAGTATAAATAAAAAAAGTTTATAAATGAATTTTGTTATATTTATGTAATTACATTTGGCAACTAAATATGACATCTTTTTATTTTTCAACCGTTCAAAACAATGCCTCAATAATAAAATCTTTAATATCGATTAGTAAATATTGATTACACATTATAAAATAATAATATTTTTTCATTATTATAACTTTTGCTATTGTTTAGTAATTAAAAATAAAAAATATATGTAATATGGGCATAAAATGAGTACATATATATTAGAGTGATTATAAATAAGTGATCCAAGTGAGATAAATAAATTTAATAATTCATAATACATTGTTAAACTTCAAATTGATAAGTTTTCAGAATTAAATCCACTAGTGTTAAACATTACGAAAATTAGTATCTACAACATTTAAGGCGCAAGTAAACGATGACAATAAATGACAAAAAAAAATTTTTGAACTTAAACCAATAAAAGCTGAATCAAAGAAGGACTAAAACACGAATCCATATTTTAATAGCTCATGAGTTTTGCGCTTGACAGCTGCCAAACCACATAAAAATAGGTCGATTTGCATTAACTCCTTACTACTCTAAGCTTAACTTAATTTCAGCCGAAATTACTTGTCAAAAACTGATTTGATTTTCTGACTGCATGCATGACATATTTAATTTAGTACAAACTTTACATGAAAAGCTATAAGTGTAGGAAAGCAGAAATAAATCATCGTATATTGTTCCCCTAAATGTTTTTTAATGTTTGTTTCTTTTTAAGAGGATTGTTAAATAATTTTAGAAAGTTCGTCAAAATCTAGGAAATTTTTCGTTTTTCTTTTATTCTCTTCACCTTCTTTTTTTTTATATAAATTTAAAAAAAAATCTTCCACTGTCAAGTTGAATGTCCAATATACAGGGTGTCCACTCCAATCGTGGACCAAGAGCTAATTTCTAAACCGTTAGAGATAAGCATATAGTTTATTTAGGAAAAAATCTCCAAATTACGAAAGGAATTTTGGGTTTATTCAATGTTTTTCAAAAAATCAAATTTTGAAAGAGTTACGAAATTTAAATTTTTATACAGCCCCCCAGTCTTATCTATCATATTTAGTAAAACATTCTTGACACTATAACGTTTAAAACTAAAAAAAAATCACTCTTCTACGACAAAAATTGACCGAGTTATGACGTTTTGAAAAATCAAGATTTTGAAGGATTTCGCATACGGTCCCTAAAGCGATCTCTCGATGACGTCATGAAACAATGCAAAATCTTGATTTTTCAAAACGTCATAACTCGGTCAATTTTTGTCGTAGAAGAGTGATTTTTTTTTTTTTTGTTTTAAACGTTACAGTGTCAAGAATATTTTACTAAATATGATTGATAGGACTGGGGGGCTGTATAAAAATTTAAATTTCGTAACTCTTTCAAAATTTGATTTTTTGAAAAACATTGATCAGACCCAAAATTCCTTTCGTAATTTGGAGATTTTTTCCTAAATAAACTATATACTTATCTCTAACGGTTTAGAAATTAGCTATTGGTCCACGATTGGAGTGGACACCCTGTATAGTTTTCTGGAGGGTTTGGATTTTTTTAGTAAATATTTACCTTCACACTTGAAATTGTGCTTTGCTTAAGTTGAATTTATTCAAGTGCATGATTTTTTTAGCGTCATTTTCTTTCATATCTAATGCATAGCACAATAAACAGTCAAAGCTATTTGCTTATGGTTTGCGTGAAATATTTCAAAGGAAAATCCAAAGATTCACACGAAATTTCATATGCAGGTGAACACTTCTGGGAAGAGGTGATGATTTGCTTTTTAACACCAATCGCTGGCTGCTGGTGGGGTGATAAATACCTGTCTTTAATTAGCGAATTTACACTGAAGTGACAAAAGTCATGGGATACCTCTTAATATCGTGTCGGCCCTCCTTTTGCCCGGCGAAGTGCAACAACTCGACGTGGCATGGACTCAACAAGTCGTTGGAAGTCTTCTGCAGGAATATTGAGCCATGCTGTCTCGATAGACGTCCATAATTGTGAAAGCGTTGATGGGGCAGGATTTTGGGCACGAACAGACCTCTCGATGGTGTCCCATAAATGCTCAATGGGATTCATGTCGGGCGATCTAGGTGGCCAAATCATTCGTTGGAATTGTCCAGAATTTTCTTCAAACCAATTGCGAACAGTTGTGGCCCGGTGACATGGCGCATTGTCATCCATAAAAATCCCATCGTTGTTTGGGTACATGAAGTCCATGAATGGCTGCAAGTGATCTCCAAGTAGCTGCACATAAGCATTTCCAGTCAATGTTCGGTCCAGTCGCACTAGAGGACCAAGTCCATGCCATGAAAAAACAGCCCACACCATTACGGAGCCACCACCAGCTTGAACAGTGCCTTGCTGACAGTTTGGGTCCATGGCTTCGTGGGGTCTGCGCCACACTCGAACCCTACCATCGGCTCTTACCAGCTGAAATCGTGACTCATCGGACCAGGCCACGGTTTTCCATTCATCTAGGGACCAACCGATATGCTCACGTGCCCACGAGAGTCGCTGCAAGCGATGTCGTTCTGTCAGTAAAGGCACTCGAATCGGTCTTCTGCTGGAATAGCCCAAGAAATCCAAATTTCTCCGCACAGTTCTAGCAGACACGTCCATTGTACGTCCCACATTGATTTCTACGGTGATTTGACGCAGTGTTGCTTGTCTGTTAGAATTTACGACTCTTTGCAGACGTCGCCGGTCTCGATCTTTAAGTGCAGGCGGTCGACCACTGCGCTGTCCATGGTGGGATGTTATGCCTGAAATTTCATACTCTCGGCACACTCTTGACACAGTGGATCTGGGAATGTTGAATTCTCTAACGATTTCCGAAATGGCATGACCCATTCGTCTAGCTCCAACTAACATTCCGCGTTCAAAGTCTGTTAATTCACGTCGTGCGGTCATCATCACGTTAAAACCTCTTCACATGAATAACTTGAACAGAAATGAAAGCTCTGTAAAAGCACTGCGCATTTATACCTGTTCTATGCGATGCTACTGCCATCTGAAAATTTGCATATTGCTATCCCATGACTTTTGTCACTTCAGTGTATTAAGTAACTACAAATGCTAAATCTTGACTTCAGTGAGTAAACATAAAAATTTAATCTATAATTTAGTACGTAGTTACAAATGTTGAATCCCGAATGTAGTGCGCGGTTAAAAATCTTGAGTTTAATGCTTTCTTATAAATGTGGAATCCCTTAAAAATTTGCTTAAAAATAAATCTTGAAACTGAAATTAACGCGTAGTTATAAATATTGCATCTTAAAATTAAATACGCAGTTATAAATAATGAATCTTGAAACAGTTATAAATGTAGAACATTAAGTAGTACACCTTAATAGTATTCTTTAAATGTTAGTCAGTTCTCTAGTAGACTATTTTTATTCCGCAAAACTTAAAATTTAATTTCTTAGAATTTGCTCAAACAAGTGACATGTCTACGTCTAGGGCAGGATAAGATTTATTAACTACCCAAAAATATTCAACATCCTACATAATTTTACTACTAAAAAATCAGAGCTAAGAAAAATAGTACTATACACTTTAACATGAAAAACGTATAGCATCTTAAAAGGACCTTATTAGTCTAATCATGTAAACACGTAAATGAAAAACACCAATCTAATAGATAATAAAAATTAAACCTATGCATCGTTTGAAAATAGCAATGGTTCCAAGTTTTTACTTAACATAAGCTGTATTATTGTTAAGAATAGATATTTTCATGTTTTGAAACAAGGAGTGGACAAAAAAAACAAAAAAAAAAAAAACAAAACAAAAAAAACAAAAAAACAAAAAAATTAAAAAAAAAAAAACGCTGCATACGTAAACATACATAAAATTTAACAAAAATAAAAGTACCAATAAGCAGTTGGTGTTTTCAAAAATAAAACATTTAAGGAGCTTTTTTTTTAATCCTTCGGTGATTAGGCCACGTGAAGCACCAAAAGTTGAGCAGTGGTAGCCAATAATTTAAAAATGAAATTGCACAGCAAAAAAAAGGATTTTTTTTCTTTTAAATGTAGGAGGTTGCTTTAAAATAATTACAGAGAATGACTTAAAGTCGCCAGAATGTAACCAAACATCAAAAAAAAAATAATTATTCTAATTTCTTTTGTGTTTTGTAAACGGCACAAAAGATGATTCCAGTAATTAGGAAACCGAGCATTATTCATAGGAAAGTGAGAGAAGCTGCAGTTTCTTTTAAAATATTTTTATTTTCAAACTTAGACTAATGAGTGTTATTTGATTAGGTTTATTACCAGAAATAATTGCATGAGATATTTTTACGAGAAAAATCATTTTTTTAATGATGTATACTTTTTAAATATATATATATAGAGAGAGGGGAGTATTCATGAGTTGGCAGAAGTGTTGTCTTTCTATCGTCCTTTTCTGGACTTTACTAAATTAAACATTTGAATAATTTCATTACGCTAACTCGTATGCAGCTGACCTCTTCAGAAACCTGCAAATTCTTAGTTTCACCAGTTGCTCCTGCTCTCCGTAGACGAAGCAATGCTTACCCAGTTTTTATTTCTAGTTGTTTTTTGAAATTTTGTCGCTTTTGCATTCATAACGTTTCTTCAAGTCTTTTTCAAAACGTTGCTCGTTTATGTTGTTATTTACACTAACTTCGTACACGCCTGAGGGCGGAACTCATACGTGATATCTAATATTTAACACTTTTCGGTGTAAGCCGGAGCTCGGCTCGGGGTCAAGTTTGAGCTACTGTTGCTCTGAAAATACGGATTTTTTTTCGCTTCAATCCTTTTTAGATATTATCTATGGATTTTTTACTTTCTTAAAAAAAATAAAGATGGCACCACCAATCAGAATTAACTGCAGGAGACGCTTGGCTTATATGAGTTAGTGCAAGCGAGCGATAGTGCAAATCTGTGTTTTGAAATGTACCACACCAAAGCAAATTTTACAAAATAATGTATATTTGAAAATTAACTCTATTTTTAAATATTTGTTGAAGATTTGGGTAAGTTTTTAATTAAATTTGTGCTTATTTTCATGGTCAAAAATGATATTTTCCTACGCGGAACTTTTTTTTCAAGTTCCAAACATGCATTTTTCGACAATTTCTTACTAAATATTAATTGTTGTTTCACTTAAACAGGTCTTTCATCATAAAAGAAAACATGCAAAAATTAAAATAACCATTATTAACTTTTTCGATGTATTTTTTAAAAAATCACAAAAAGCGACAAAAAACCCCCAGTCTGGAGAGAGATGCGCGGACGAAAAGGCTCAGACCTGAAAGTGTTAAAATACATTTATTGCTCTAGCAGCAATTATGCGCTGATTGAATCTAGAACATCTCATTAGAGGGTCGAAGAGGGGTCGAACTTCATTTCGATGAACTCCAAACGTCTTTACGGTAGTTCGTATTTCCTAAACAGTAATACGCAAGAAACAACAGGACGTGGATCGGAACATTATCAGTATTTCGTTTTAATCGTGTTCGAATTAACAATGTTAGACTGTAAACACGGAGCATTCCTGTTTAAGCAGCAAAGATTTTAATTTTCGCTAACGTTCGTCCTGGATGCATATTTCTAATTGCAAAAAAAGCTAAAAACAACGTGCGGAGTTCAAATTACTAAAAGTTTAAATTGAAAAAAAAGGACACAATAGAAAATTTAACGTTTTTTTACGGACCCCTAGGTCCTTTAACTTATGTTTAGGGAAACATTCTACATTTGAAAATAATTCCACAACAACAGATTTCCTACCAGAAATGTTCAAAATTTTAAAGGACTGTGCAGAAGATTGGGACATATCACCCTTTTATAAAAGTAACAGGTTGTAGAAGTAAAAAGCAAAATATTTACATCTTCATTGCTATTGAAAAATATATGCAAATATTATACTGTAATATGTAAAAACACACTACAAAATCATTACTTACTCACGTATCTGTTGCCTCGTTACTGTTTCCTACTGTAGAAATTCGTAAGAGTTTTCTATTAGTTACATGGCTCACACGATAAAAAGTTTCGACATTACGGAGCAATATGCTTTCAGATAAGATTACAGCTGCAATGATTGAAAAGTTTACGGCAAAAGATGATGTTAAAATTTCACTTTTTTCCAATGAACCTTTAAAAGTAGTAACCAGGAATTGTTACAAATTATTATTATTATTATTATTATTATTTTGCAATGTACTATAAAGTACATCATTATTTTAAAGTAGCGAAAAGAATAATTAAAGAAAATCTGAAAAAACATCGACAATACAACTTTCAAACTTGCAGAAAACTTATTGTGAGTAAGGGCCCTGCTCCACATCAGCGTAAAACGCGACCGAAACCGAAGGCAGAAACCGAAAATCCGGGTACTTTCCATAGGAACACTATGTAATCCATTTTACGTTTCTGCTTTATTTTTCTGCTTTACGTCGATGTGGAGCAGGGCCCTAATAGCATGTATAACATGCAAAATATGTTTTATATAAACACATTAGGGAAATACCGCCTATATTGGACCACTGCTTAAATTGGACCTCGGGCTTAAAATCTAGTACAGAGATCTATGCTACACTTTAAAGGTAGACGCATGAAGTTTTAGGAATAAAATCAATGTGTATGAAGTTTCACCAGTCTTCGAACTGCGTAGCGTGAGTTACGGCATAATTTATGTTGAAAACGTGTAAAATCTTATTTTGCGGACTTGTACCTAGTAAGATAGTACTAAAACTTGTAAGCTGAGGTAAACTACTGTTATAGCATGATAATCTGTGTTTAATAAGGATCACGTCTATGTCACATGCGCGGTTGTGA
>JAXGGA010006780.1:0-67309 GCA_038373865.1 Uloborus plumipes | reverse complement strand
GAAATAGGATGTTAATGATTTTTTATAAACATTGTTTTTCACCTTTCTTGTGTTATATATTGTTTAATTGAAGACTTGCACACTTGTTATCTGGTCACTCCCACCCGAAAATTTTGATCCATTTGCATTGGTTGGTTCAAGCTAATACCACTCTTAAACTTTATCATAAATCTATACCAATGTTTTATTGAATTTATGAAGATTTTTGAAAATGAAATAAGTCTAAAAAGCTAATTTAGGATGCCAAGATGAAACTCATATGTTGCATTGCTTGTTTTCCAGCTATATTTTGCTTTAATTTGAATTTCAGAAACATAGCCCAGATGGTTGCAATAGTATTTTCACAAAACACTAATTTAGACAATTCTTGCAAAAAATGTCTGGCTTTACTGAAAATATTACATCCCGTGAGCGTGAATCAAAGAAAGTCTCAGTAGAAGTCACGGATTTGAAATCTCTAAATATAGCAGATAACCTGTATTGTGTGTAACTAATTTTTTTTTTTTTTTTTTGCTTATTCTTGTCCTTTTGTTTCGTTCTTTAGCATTTGACAGTAACAATTTCAAGTTCTAATAATTTTTTCCTCTTTTTAGATTCTTTGGACTTTCTCAATATACCTAGAATCAGTTGCGATTTTGCCACAGTTGTTCATGGTATCGAAGACAGGTGAAGCTGAAACAATCACTTCCCATTATTTGTTTTGCTTGGGCTCCTACAGAGCGCTCTATATTTTGAATTGGGTATATCGCTATTATTCAGAAAATTTCTACGATTTGATCGCCATCATTGCTGGTATTGTACAGACTGTTCTCTATTGTGACTTCTTTTATTTATATATTACCAAAGGTAAGTTGATAGTTACTTTATTATTCATTTATTGGAAATATATTTTTGAAGTTTTTTCTGTGCAAAATCTGTTTCATTCATTGTTGAACTATGCATTTTGAGTTGAATTATATTTTAGTTTTTTGAGGCTGTGGTATCAGAATATATAGGTTTCTTTAGGTTTTCTTATGAAATGCATTTTTTATTTTGTAAAATAAAAACTATGTTTAAT
This sequence comes from Uloborus plumipes, assembly GCA_038373865.1. NCBI lineage: Eukaryota > Metazoa > Arthropoda > Arachnida > Araneae > Uloboridae > Uloborus > Uloborus plumipes. The sequence goes on along the minus strand of JAXGGA010006780.1, from coordinate 66,252 downwards.
AATCAAATTACTGTTTAATTGGAAGCTAATAAATTTTCATGTCATATATATATATATATATATATATTTTACTTCAAAAGCAGCGTATTTAGTAACAACAATTAAATTTCTATTTCATTCAAAAGAGAAGAGACAAGACATATTCTTAAGTACCTGTGGATAATGCATGCATTAAAGTGGGTCAATTTTAACTTTTCTCAAAAATCGAAAATGGCTGGTGTGGGAAAAGTTGTATATTGGTACCCAATATTTGTAGAAAAATTGTTTTGAAATAAAAATATATTTGGATCTCCCACAAGGCGCTTAAGAGTTTTGCCAAACATGCAAAAATAGCATTTTAGGTTTCTTTTTGAAATTTTTATGCATGATTTTTTTTTTAAATTACCGTTAGCAAAAGTAGTAGCATAGTAAGATTCAAAGCTCACAAAAAATATATATTTTGTTATTGTTTAATATTTAAGCCCTCTGTATTAAGCCTTTAATGTTTCGTCTATTATGTAAAAAATCATATGTTATTTTTATTTAAAAAATCAAAGTATTGATTTTTTTAAATTGTGTGTAGAGTTTATCAATTACACGCTAAAACTCTTTGTCCATGAGAAAATATTCTGATAATGTATGACATTTTTGCTGTCCGCTGGGCCGGAGAAATTCGTAGCAATTGGAACTTTTCGATATTTTAGCCCTTTTAAGCAGATTCTTATTCAGCATATTTTATGAAATTAGAATACTTTTAAACCTTTTTCCATTCAATAACACAGCCTGTACCACCATGTTGACAAAGCACTCTATTTGCTGTTTTAAGCCTCCTGTCATGCGAGAGTCCATGGTTGCCTGTATTCACTAGGAAAATGGTTTTCGCATATTTTTTCTTCTTTACCGAGAGGAATAGATTCATCCTCAACATTTTCAGTTTTCCAAAATTTTTGAAGATTCTTTTCGAGTTCATCAGTTTGCTTAATTAAATCACAGAATTTCTGCAAGCATTTATTAAAGATCCAGAAACTATATACCCGAAAACAGTGTTTTGGAATATTAAGTTAGAAATTTTGTTTCTCAAATTTTAAGGTTTCGAAGAAAATTTCAGCTCCAACAAGAACATCTATTTTTGCCGATTTTTCAAAATTAGGATCGGTTAGTTCTATATCTTGCGGTATTTCTAGATCGGTTTTAACTATATCGTTTGAAGGAACCCAAGTGGTTATTTTTGTTACTACGAAAAATTGAAAGCTGTGTGAAAATTACCATCTTTATTTGAAATATTTATGTTTATATTGGATTTTATATTAGAAAGGTTTCCATCAATGCCCAAAACTAATATTTTTAGCTCTATCTTTCTTAACAGATAAAAAATGAGCTGGCCTATTTGTAATCAGATTCAACTGACTTCTGTTGTTCAATATACCTGGTGTGAGAATTCTAATGCTGCTTAAATCTTCTATTTTTTCTAATAGATAAATCTCACTACATAAGGATTGCGAAATTTCAGGTGATAAATTATTCATTCTGGTCTCACTTGTAGCCAAAAGAATCTTTTGTACTTTATCGACCGTCGCTTTCTCCAGCTAATCTGCTATTTCTGTCTGGCCCCAATGTCGCTTTTTGATGAAGCAAACTGTTGTGCTTTTTGGGACAAATTGAACGTAACAAATTTGAGGAACATTGTGCTATTTTATGTTTTGAACTGAGACAATTTAAACAATGATTAAGTTTCTTTATGGTTAAATATCTATCATGCTTGTTTAGTTTTAAGAATTTATCGCAATTGAAAATGGAATGGTTTGGTAATCGTCGTCATATACAGCTGGTATTTTCGTCCCTGGAATTATTCTTTATAATTAAATCCTTAAAAGTTTGATTCTTTTCACCTGTGACATTATTCTTGAGTTAACCATTCAAATTACTATGCAAATTTTCCAAAACTATGCACCGTTTTTGCAGAAATGTTATTAATTTTTTCCAATCTGGTAATTTTGTGGAAGCTATTGACAGTTCAAATTGCTTTCTACTTTCTTTATCCAATATTTAAGAATTATATTAACATAATTTCTGAAAACTGATTAAGCTCTAAACATATTGTTTTGAGAGCCCAAATATGCTTTAAACATTGATCCACTATTGCTCTAAGATTTTTGGACGGGTCTTGTGCCGGCATTTCCATTAATAATATTTCATTCATATGGCTATTTACAATGAAGCGTTTATTTTCAAAACGATCTTCTAATGCTTTTAAAATTGAATAATAAGAGTCATCAGCACTAACACAATTTAATGCTGTATGGCTTAAAGTAGATTTGAAATAATATAATTTTTATGTGTCATTTAAACTATCGTTTGAATCAATTATTGTTTTAAACTTCTGTGAACGTGTAGCAATCTTGATAATTCCCAGAAAATTTGGCAAAGGCATTTCAGGCAATTTAAAATTAATATTTGAACTAAGTGCTTTAAGATCATTCAAGTCATTTCGATTTTCAACAGCATTATTACTAGATACTTCTTCAGGCTTTCACGGCCGGCGTCAATATGAAGAGGCATTTCCATGCTTATAGGCCGTAGTCGATGAACATAAATCTCAAACGCTTCATCGGACACTGCGGTCGACATCATCAGTGAGTAGTTTTGGTGAGACTGATGCGCTAGCTTCGGCCGCTCGGGTATTTAAGTAAACTGCTGATGGCGTGTTGGCTCCTGATTGGTTGTTGTTTCTTTAGCCTCTGGAGCGGTCTGGATACTGATTGGATAGATTTTCCGGACGGAGGCTCACCCATTCCTCTTTGGTTCCTCTTTGTATCATGTCATGAAGTTAAAAATCATTATTTTCAGTAATAATGTCCTAAAACAGCTCTATAAATTCTGGGTAGGAATGAGATGAAAGAACTGGCTATCCAGTATTTGATTGTTGGTAAACTGTAATGGTTTCAAAAGAAGCCTTAAACTTGCAAAGTTGAGAGCTCTTGTGTTTTATTTTTAAAGAACCAAAGTGTAAATCAGTAGCTTCAAAACTACGGTATTTTAAGACATTTAAATTATTTTAATTTTAAAACTTTGTTTTTTGATTATTTACAAACATACAATGTACTTAGATATTTTTGAATTAATACTTAATCTGAGACCATGTAATAATTTTAAGAACATTTTTTCCATAATCACTCATTGTTTTCCAATTTATCCATGTACTTGTACATAGTTAACTGTGGAACAGTTTCCTAACTCTTTAGTTTAGTTTCCCTAAGTTAATTGAATGTGTATCTTAATTATATTTGAAAGGGAAGAATTATGTTAACTAAAAATTTCGTCCTACATTATGTGCAGTAGCGTAGCTAGGGGGCCCAGCGCCCGTGGCGAACTTGAAAAATTGCGCCCCCCCCTTGATTTATTTATTCGAAAAATTTGCAGATTGCAACCTTTTTTTTTCCCCTTTTTTCTTTCTTTCAGCATTTTTAATTTTTTCAGTGTTCCCCATGTTATATATGAATGATATGTCTACTTGTTCATTATTGAGTAAAATTCAAGTTTTATTTTTACTAGTTTTTTCTTCAATTTGAGAATTTTTGTCTTTCTAACAATCTTAGTTCGGGGGATTCCTTCTTTTCCCCATCATTTCACATAAATTCATAAAGCAAATAATTCTTGCAATTTGTTATTAAACATAGTGAGGTTTTTTTCCACACAACAGCTTTTATTTCAAAGATAATTTGTTTTAAAACACTAGAAGAATGTACGAGGTATGATCAAAAAGTATCCGACCTTAATTTTTATTGGTCAAACGAACGCAGCTATGGGGGCGGGCTTGCTATGTGGTTGTGAGCATGACTAGTGCTCATGCTCATTTTTTTCTACAGCTCCAATACAAGTCAGTCGGCGTCAGGCCATTCATGATTGAACAGGTGCAAGTGAGTGTCGTCGGATTTTATTATTTTTTTAAATGTCAGAAAAAGTCGAACAGTGTTATTGCATAAAATTTTGCTTTAATCTTGGTGATTTGCAAGTGAAAACAATTCGCAAGATTAAAAAAGTGTTTGGAAATGAAGCGATGGGCACCACACAGATAAAGGAGTGGTACAACCGCTACAAAGATGACCGCTTGTCAGTTGAAAGTGAACCACGCTCAGGGAGGCCCTAAACATCGAAAAACGATGCCATCATTGATCAAGTGAGGAACCTGGTGATGCAGAACCGCCGAATCACTATCAGAGAGCTTGTAGATGAGGTGAATATTAGTTTTGGTTCCATTTAATCAATTTTGACTGACGACTTGGGCCTCAGGAGAGTCTCAGCAAAATTTGTACCAAAGCTGCTAACATTTGAGCAAAAAAACCTTCGTCTGGAGATCGCACAAGACATGCTGGAAACTGTGAACGGTGATCCCGACTTTATGAACACAGTGATTACAGGTGACGAGTCATGGGTTTATGGGTATGACCCAGAAACCAAGCGCCAGTCAACACAGTGGAGGGTCATTCCATGTCAACTCAACACACTCATTTTACCTCACCCCCTCAGATTTTGATAAAATTTGGTACACATATAGTAGGCACAAAGAATAACAAAAATACAAAATGTCAAATTTTTATCTTGAATAGTTTTTTGTATACAGCCTTTTGATGTTTTCAAAAAATCGTGAAAAATCCACAAACAAGCAATTTTCAAACTGCTCTAAAAGCTGTCCTAATTGAGATAGAGAAGTGGGACAGGTGTCATTTTGCAGCTTTTTTAATGCTCTTTTCAGAGATATGCAACATGACATAGGTTGTAATGTAAAAACTTGCTTTAAAATTCAAATCAAATTTTTGATTTTGATTTTTTTCAAAAAGTACATATTTTAAAATTTTCAAAAAAATTCTATGAATAGATAGTACTTTCATAAACTACCATGCAAAGTGTGATGATGGGATGGTAATGGGTTCTATGTTAAAAAAAATTATTACTGACCCTCGTTTTTTAAAAATACCCAGTTTTGATCAAATGATAATAATTTTAATGTAGTGAAACAAGATTTTTATGAAAAATCACTTAAATTTGGCCTTAATTCTGCAAATTTAGAGAAACCAATTTTTACATTTGGGTACTTGTTTTTAAAATGGTTGTAAGCTTCCTTTAGATTACATAAAATTAAGTCTTTTCGACATTTTTTTCTTACCTCCATCTGGCAGAATAACTGTAACACAGTCCTTCATTCCTGGCATTGCCGGCTAATTTCATCGTTTTGGTAAAAATAATGCATAGTTTCTACTGTTTCTGTTGATAAATACTTCCCTGGTTTTGGGTTTGGACCTTCCATAAATACTTTTTCTTTTAAAATTTGTTTTGACTGTCAAACTAAGTAATTTGGTGCATTACACTCACGCATTATCTTTCTAACACTCCATTTCTCGGGTAAACATGTGAGAATCATTATCTTTTTTGATCTATTTGTAGAATTAAAAAAATTGGTTTTTAGATTTTGAAGAACTGTATCATCAATTTCGGTATCATTATCTGATGAAGAATTTTCAGCAGCAACAAAAAGTTTACGTTTCATAGATGATGAGATTTTTTTAACTTTAGTCGCAGCATAGTGCTTTGAAGCTATTTTCTTCTTATTTATAGAAGACTCACCTAATTCTTGAAGTGAAGTATTTAGTGTCTGAACAATCACTGAACTTGTTGCAAAGTCTGGATCTTGGTCCGGAACATTCACCTCCAAGAATCTTCATTTTCAGAATTTTTATCACTAATAGGCACTATATTTTTTAACTTGGCTAGGTCTTTTTTACACTGATCACAAATCATGGAGCCATCAAGTATTTTTGGATTTTTACCTGTCATCCAAGGTGTGACGTATCTCAGTTTTTTCTATCTATAACATGATGATTTGTTTTCTTCAATGGATTACAACACTCAACTCTTACCACAGTACTGCATTTTTCCTTAGCTTCCATGTTTTCAAAAAAATTGTTAAACTTTGCCCTTTACTTACAAGTTTTAATCATAGATTAAATTAGCTATTAAAACACACACACACAAAAAAAAAAAAAAAAAACCCACTGAAGTTTAGTAAGGTTGGTATCAGAACTATTTTACATTATGAAATTGATAACTCCAGACATTAATACAATTTAAAACACTACTAGTCAACAAGGTTTTCTAATCACTGAATGAATGCTTGTGGACACAGCCTAGCTTGTGGGAGGGGGGGGGGATAATTTTATGCAACTTCAAGAGCTCTCAGATATACTAACCAGATGCCTTCTTGAACCTTCAAGTTTGACATTTCTTGACCACTTCAACCTAATTTATTAGTTATGTGTCTTGCCTCAAGAGTTACACTTGAAAAAGGGCATCCTACCAAGAAGTTAACTATATTAAATTAACTACCCGATTTTGTTTTGGAAATTTACCACTTGCCAGCTTTTTCTTGATGGATTATGTGATAAATTTCCCAATCCAGGTACCTTTTTGTCTTGTTTATTTCCTTATTATCCAGTGAATTCTCATGTCTGTTTCAAAAATGTGTGCTATTTAGCCTTCAACAATATTTATTGTGAATTAACTAACTTTTCATGACAGCATAAAATGATTTAATATTATTTAAGAGGGTGTTTTATTTGCCTTAGTTTTAACTAATATTTTTGTAAGGCTGATTAAAAGTTTAATGCATTAATATTTTTCATGATAGCATTTATAGGACTATATGTTTTATAAATTTATTATTAAGTAGTTATTGAACTAGCACAGGGAATTTATTTCAAAAGCATAGTTTGATAAATTTAAGTGATTTTTCATAAAAATCTTGTTTCACTACATTAAAATTATTATCATTTGATCAAAACTGGGTATTTTTAAAAAATGAGGGTCAGTAATAATTTTTTTTAACATAGAACCCATTACCATCCCATCATCACACTTTGCATGGTAGTTTATGAAAGTACTATCTATTCATAGAATTTTTTTTGAAAATTTTAAAATATGTACTTTTTGAAAAAAATCAAAATCAAAAATTTGATTTCAATTTTAAAGCAAGTTTTTACATTACAACCTATGTCATGTTGCATATCTCTGAAAAGAGCATTAAAAAAGCTGCAAAATGACACCTGTCCCACTTCTCTATCTCAATTAGGACAGCTTTTAGAGCAGTTTGAAAATTGCTTGTTTGTGGTTTTTTTCACGATTTTTTGAAAACATCAAAAGGCTGTATACAAAAAACTATTCAAGATAAAAATTTGACATTTTGTATTTTTGTTATTCTTTGTGCCTACTATATGTGTACCAAATTTTATCAAAATCTAAGGGGGTGAGGTAAAATTTTTATTACAAGTGTGTTGATTTGACACGGAATGACCCTGGAAGCATCCTTCATCCCCGAGGCCCAAAAAAGCAAGGCAAGTTCGCAGCAATGTCAAGGTCATGCTTCCTGCCTTTTTTGACTCCAGTGGCTTAGTTCATCACGAGTACGCACTACACGGTACTACAATCACCAAGGATACTACCAAGGTACTACCAAGAGGTTCTGCTTCGCCTTCGTGACCCCGGATCTGTGGGCAACAGGCAGTTGGAAGCTCCATCATGATAACGCTCCAGCACATTCTTCCCATTTAATTCAGAACTTCTTGACAAAGCACAGCACACCAGTGGTTCGTCAACCTCCCTACTCTCCTGACATGGCTCCCTGCGATTTTTGGCTTTTCCCAAAGCTGAAAATGCCACTAAAAGGGACCAGATTTCAGACCAGAGAAGAAATTATGCAGAATGCGACAGACCATCTGAGAGCTATACCGAAGGAGGATTTCCAGCGATGCTTTCAACAGTGGCAGAAGCGTTGGGAGAAGTGTGTGGCAGCCCAAGGGGACTACTTTGAAGGGGATTTGCATTAAATACTTGTATCATAATAAACGTTTGTTTTATGAACAAAAGTCGGATTCTTTTTGATCATACCTCGTATAAAATAAACATAATTTGTACATTTTAAATAAAAATCAAAGTTTTGATTCTATTGAAATTAGTTAATCAAAAAAAAAAAATATATATATATAAAGCATAATTAATCGGAAATTTAACTTAATAAATACGACTCCTTGCATCCAGGTAAAATAAAAGTTCCCTATTTTATGCCTCCGATTACACTGTTCGACAAAAAAAAAACCTTGAAAATGCTTCTGGTATTTTGAAGGCTGATTCTTATGTAAAATGACCCCCTGAATCCGAATATGACCCCCGTTTTCCCCCATCACGTCCCAATTTTTTTTTAAACACCCCCCTTTTTTTTATCATTTTTCCTTAGTTTCAGGGCTATAATATTTTTTTTGGAGGGGAAAGGAGCCTTATATTCACCAATAAATTTTTTTGGATGTCAAGAGAGACTCAAAGTTTAAAATCATGAGCACCGAGAAAAAATCGGGGATTTTGGGGGGGGCGTGGCAACCCAAAATATTTGAAAAATCACCAAAAACGATCTTTTTATTCTAGTTTCTTTAAAAAGACCTTTAACACATTTTTTTCGGTGCAGAACCAGAGTATAGGATCCGCTCCTATGGCTCCTGGGTCAGAAAAAATTTTCACGCTGTAAAATTTTAAAAAAAAAATAAAATAATGCTTTAAAAATCGCACTTTGCACTCGAGTTTTAAAGCAGGTCTTCAGCCAAAAAAAAAACAAAATTGTGGCTGATTCTTATGTCAAATGACTCCCTATTTCCAAATATGACCTCAGTTTCCCCCCTCCACCCCCTCTTTCCAGAGAGTTCCCCCCCCCCCCAATTCAGAGTCATTTTACTAATTCGGAGGGGAAAAGTACATTACGTAACCCGTTAACATAATTCTAAAAGGCAACAGAGGTTCAAAGTTCAAAATCATGTACATGTGTACCAAAAATATAAACTAGGGTGGTATACCTCCCCCCTCCCCCCCCCAAAAAAAAAGAAAAGAAAATTCAATACTCTGATTTTTCACAAAAAAAAAAAAAAAAAAAGGTTTGAAACGTCTCTTCGAAAAACAAGAAAAGAAGTAATTTTTTTTTTGGGGGGGGGGGGGGTACACCGCCATAGTTTATATTTTTGGTACACATGTACATGATTTTGAACTTTGAACCTCTGTTGCCTTTTAGAATTATGTTAACGGGTTACGTAATGTACTTTTCCCCTCCGAATTAGTAAAATGACTCTGAATTGGGGGGGGGGAACTCTCTGGAAAGAGGGGGTGGAGGGGGGAAACTGAGGTCATATTTGGAAATAGGGAGTCATTTGACATAAGAATCAGCCACAATTTTGTTTTTTTTTTTTTTTTTGGCTGAAGACCTGCTTTAAAACTCGAGTGCAAAGTGCGATTTTTAAAGCATTATTTTATTTTTTTTTAAAAATTTTACAGCGTGAAAATTTTTTCTGACCCAGGAGCCATAGGAGCGGATCCTATACTCTGGTTCTGCACCGAAAAAAATGTTTTAAAGGTCTTTTTAAAGAAACTAGAATAAAAAGATCGTTTTTGGTGATTTTTCAAATATTTTGGGGGGCCACGCCCCCCCAAGTTCCCCGATTTTTTCTCGGTGCTCATGATTTTAAACTTTGAGTCTCTCTTGACCTTCAAAAAAATTTATTGGTGAATATAAGGCTCCTTTCCCCTCCAAAAAAAATATTATAGCCCTGAAACTAAGGAAAAATGAAAAAAAAAGGGGGGCGTTTTAAAAAAAATTGGGACGTGATGGGGGAAAACGGGGGTCATATTCGGATTCAGGGGGTCATTTTACATAAGAATCAGCCTTCAAAATACCAGAAGCATTTTCAAGGTTTTTTTTTGTCGAACAGTGTTATTTTTATGAATAAATACTTTTCATTCTAAGTATTTAAAATGTTCGAGAGACCAGCCGTTATTTAATACTAATATTATCTACGAGGGAAGTTAGAAGAGGGGGGGGGGCAATTGTTGCCTCCCTGACTTTAAGAAAGTACCAGATGTATTTTGTTGATTTTTTTTTTTTTCATTTTAAATACAGCCTATACAAAAATGGGCCAACAATAGGGAAATTTTGGAGGGTACCACAACGACGGTGCTCGAACTGAGAGTGATAAAAAAGAAAACTAATTAGCACATATATTTGTGTACCGTTTTAGAAAAGTGGCTTGCCCCCCCCCCCCCTGAAGTAGCGAAGAGTACTAGCATTCACTTGACGTTTCCTTGTTCAGTACTATATGAGAAACAATAGCTATTTTTTATTTATTGGGACAATAGAAAGAGCACAAAACCTTTTGCACTGGCGTGATTACAAATTGAGCTCAATCCCTCCCAAGAATACTAAAACGGTAATGAGTATAAAGAACAAAGTAGTGCTATATATCGTTTGGAAGTCAGAGCACTTCATTAAAGTACACATAAAATTGAAATATTTCCAAAATACGAGATCGAAACACACTAATTTTTTTTTTTTTGAACCTTCTAACATTTCTATACTGAACCATCGAAGCACAAACAGCGTTTGAAAACGTTACTCATTCAAAATCGCGTCGTTGTACTTGTGTTACTCATTTTTCGAATCTTCATTTAATGTAGGCTCTTGGTACAAACTTTTAAAATCGCGAAATTTGCAATAGTCGTTTTTTAGAAACCTCCCCCTCCCGTTTTTGAGAAACATACATATTATTCTCCCACTAGTTTCGCCACAGAAAAATTATTACCAACAGAGAAGTTATTTTCTGTCATCCTAAAGTTGCATTCCAAAAATCTGTATCCAAAATGTTTTCAACAAAAGCTCGCCGATTTTTTAAACCGTAGAACGTTATTTCCTAAGTATAGTATGTAATTGATAAGGTGAAGTGATATCGTGAAAAAAACGGCTGGAAAGAAGCGGAGAGAAAAGTTTTGTTTCTATCTTTTTTAAGTAGATAAGACCAGCCAATTTCAGTTTAGCCTATTATAAACTTCAGACCCCATAGAACCTAATTCTATCCTGCCAATTAGATTTAAGCTAACATCAGTGTATCCAACCAAAATCTACCAAAGCAAAGTTGCACATTTGTATGGTTTGTCTTGTAGCGTGGGGTCGAAATTTGAGCTTCTCGGAGTGTCTATCAAATTTTAATTTTTTAGTCTGTTTGGACTTGACGAAAAAATTTTTTTTTAATCGGTCAAAATGCCGACCCCTTGGCTGCTGCGCCCGTGGCAAGAGCCACTCCTGCCAACCCCTAGCTACGCCACTGATTATGTGTGTAAAGATTTGTATGAAATTTATAAAATGAAAATGAACCAGAATTTATTCTATTATTCTATGTTTTGTTAGAAGGTAGGATAGCAGAAGAATACATTGATCTTGAAGGGAGGGTATGATGTGAAGTCCCCGTATTGAACCTATAGTGAGAAAGAAATTATAAAGAGCTGCATATGTACGTGAAATATTGTTTTGCGCTTTGCTATGTGAAGCCTTTTTGTCTGTCCTTTTGGCCTAAACAATCTGCTTCTTTACAGACAAGTAAAACAGAGCAGTTTTCTATACTTTCATGGAAAATTTTGAGTCTCAGCTGGAATCACCCTGACCTGCTCAGAATTTTAGGGGGAAAGAAATGATAAAGATCTGCACGTGTACGTGAAATAAATATTTTGCGCTTTGCTATTTGAAGCCTTTTTGTCTGTCCATTTTTGCTTAAACAATAATCTGCTTCTTTACAGACAAGTAAAAAGAAGCAGTTCTCTATATTTTCACAGAAAATTTCGAGTCTCAGCTGGAATTCCTCTAACCTGTTTAAAATTTTAGCTGCGATACTGACAGTGCTATATACTTAAATGTCATGTATAATCATTAATAATTAGCTGTTTTAATTTTGAAGGTATTTTATAGTGATTTGCTTGACTTATATAGATTATTTTTATGGTCTATGCCCTGTAGTGTTATATATAAATTTCACTGTTTAAAATGATGTTTAATAGCACAAAATATTTTATTTTTCATCATGTATTGTCTCTCATTAGTTTGCAGAATCTATAAGCATCTAACATGTAAGAGGGAAAAGTTAAAAAAATCATCTTTCTTATCCATTCACCAAGAAGTTGCAATGTTTTAACCAAATGTAATAACTGATATATAAGCTTTATATTAATGGAAGAAAAATTGTAATTTTGCTTTTATACATTGATTTCAATTAATTAAATGACTTTTCTCTTCTAGTCATTAAGGGCAAAGCCTTGAAGTTGCCTGCATAAAACTGACATTTACGTTTGCATCTCTAACTTGTGCACATCTCATCAGAAGTGGAGAAGATGGTGTTTTTTGAGATCGGACCTTCTTTATATTCATCTATATTTTATTCAGGTTTGAAATAAGAAAGAAACCATTTTCACATAACATTGGTTTGGTGTGCTCCAATGTTAATTGTACGTCAAAACTTGGCTCATTCCTTGGGGTGCTGGCTCAAGCCCAGGATTTAAACAGTGAACATTTCCTTTCAGTCACAACACTTTGCTTTAAAAAAAAATTAATATGTATGCATTTCCAAGCTGTAGCATTTTTAATGAAATATTTTTGTTCTTTTCTTTACTCAGTTGTGGGCCAATTACCTAGGTAATTGCATTCTGATTAAATTTTTAATATCGAAATTTTATATTGATTATGAAATAAGGATTTCAAGCCAAAAAAATTCACTTGAGTTTTTTATACACTGAAGAAAATAAGTTACCAAAGATGTATTTGAAATGTACTTGTGTCGTGTTGAAAAAAATTGTTTAAGTTCACATCAAATCTGATTATAACGGATCAGTTTTGGATATGTATCTGTATCAGTGGAAGCATTCTTTAAAATTATTATTATTACATTGTTACTTTTGTACGTTAAGAGATCAAAACCTGTTTTTTCAAAATCAATGTTCAGGTTGTCACATAACGATTTACATAAATTTCTCACAATCATTGCATATTTTTAGGGTTCCAAAGTTTTATGTTTAATGTCTTGAAGCTGTTTCGAACTTATAGCTCAAAGTGATGTAATGATGAGTGGAAGGGTATTTTAAAATGTATTTTTCCTGAAATTAGGAAACTTTTAATATGCACTCTATAAAATAATGAATTAGGAGAAGTGGGGAGTTGGAACAAATAAAAACGTAATTAAGATTTTTCTTGGCCTGGAAAAATATTGCTTGGTTTTCAGTTGCTATTTATTTATTTATTTCAGAAAACTTAGGTAATTGGTCTACAACAATAGACTTTTTTAATTAAAAATTTCGATATTTTGTGTTTATAATTTTTCACTGCCTTGAAATGGAAATATATCTTCCTCTGACATGTATATATTAGAACAAATCTCAATTTAACCCTTTAACAAAGTATCAACAAGACCAGCATTGGGATGTAAAGAAATGTGTGAATTAGACAGCTAATGTATTAAGGGAAAAGGAAATTTATGGCTGTATGCATACTGAAAACAATTATGAATCTGATGTTTGTTTTTTGCTTTTTTTTCTTTTGGTTAAGTTTTGAGAATATAATTGTGGCAATTTTTGCATATTGTATTTCAGTCAGTACTTTTCTAAGTTTTCTATTTTATGTGCTAGAATATTATGAAGAAAAAGTATTTTGTTTTTTGAGGCTGACATTTTTATTCAAATGTTGTAAAGACTTGCAGAAAATAAAAACTAGTCTGCAAAAATGTATTGTATTTTTTTAATATAGCTATGCACTTACTGCTGCATTTAGTGTTTAAATTTTGAAATTTGGCTCACCTGAAGTATGAATGCTATTGTGTAATTAATAGAGATTGCATAATTCAATAACAATGCTGTTGACAAAGAAGTTTTTAGTTTATGTGAGCAAAAAAAAAAAAAAAAAAGGGTAAAATAGATGAATGTTCACATTCTTTACATAATCTTCATATCTCAAAAGGTGTCAAAACTATTCAAATTTCATAAGAGTAATATAACTTTCATTCTAAAAACAATAAGGAATTTAATGATATTCAACACCACAGTCTAATTATTCAAAGAAGCAGAACTATAAATTACACATCAATAATTCTGTACCTCAGAACCAGACTAACGTAAGTCCATTTTCGTCATTTTTCGGTAGAGGGGAAAAACGATTGTCGAATACATCGTTTTTCCCCTCTACTGAAAAATGACGAAACTGGACTTACGTTAGTCTGGTTCTGAGGTACAGAATTTACCATGCATTTCAGTTACTGATAATATTGAAAGCTTTTCTAGGCTTAGAATTTTAATTATACCCCTATGTCAAAACTGTAAAGTGTAAACTTTTGCAAAATGAAAAAAAGTTTTTTTTTTTTAATGAAAAGATAATCGCCTTCCCCTTATCAGGAATGCTAACCTAACTTTCTAAACTTTCATTTATTTATTTTTTAACTTTCTAATTCAGTTCTTCTTTGTTTCTTATAAATATAAAGGTATAACTGCAATGTACCCTTCATAAAAATCTTGCGTTTTTTAAACACTTAAAAAAAATTTCGTTATAGATGGAAAGCTATGTATGAAAACCTCCAGGAAAAACATGTAATGCATTTTTAGTTGATAAAAAGTAGATTTTTAGCAGTAACCATGTCTGCCATAAGTGAATTCACTTGAACTTCATATGTTTTTTTTATGTATATTTTTTCATCACTGTTAAGAATAAAACATTTGCAATTTTCAAGTTTCGTATTTGTTTGTATGGTAAAAAATAAGCCGTTAAAAAAAATTAACATTTTAACCAAAGTTAAATAAGCGTTTGTTCAATTACTAAGCATAAATGCTTATTATTTTTTGTATGCATCTGGCAACTCTAGAAAACGGTGGTTGGACCAAAATGCCGGAACTAGCTTTTTGCCTAGTCCTTGATGTATGTGCATGTTTAACTTAGGGCTGTTTTGTTGCCTGATATTTTGAATGAACTATAGTGAAACTACTAGTGACTAGTGAGTGGAAGGTTTTACAAGTTTTATTTCCTTTTATAAAAAAGGTAAACAAGGAAAAAAATGGGAAAGGTTTCTGTGTATCAATAAATATATCAGGATTTACAGTAATCCTTTTTTCTTTGTTTACTATAATTAAAGTAATTTTCAATAATAGTTACAAAAACTGGAGTTTCATCAGTAATTGATCACTTTGTCCACACAATAAGGAAAGTCGCCTAAGCTTATACCAATTTGGTAATACAGTAACCCCTCGTTATATCCCGCTTTCCGGGGGACAAGAAAAAAGCGCGATATAACCGAAGTCATTAAAAATAGTTTTCTATCCAGCATGCAAGTAAATTATACGTATACATACATAAAAATTCATTTATTCGCCTTGAAATCTTGAGTTTTATCTGGAAGCATTTTCTAAAAGAGAGCAGCTTCATCAGCATTATAGATTTACTCGGGGTCTACCAAGTCTAGCTCAACAATTTTTCTGTTCAATTCATCAGGAAAACATGCTGCTGCTGTATCGTCGGCCGATCGTTTTTCCCCGCAAATTTGTAATTGGCCTATACCGTGTCTTTTTTGCCACAAAATAAATGACAGAGACCTTTTCTGAGCACCTTACATATTTTCTCAAAAATGGTTTCGAATTAAAAGTTTTCTTTTTTTTTGGGGGGGGGGGAGACAAAAGAAAAGAGCGATATATCCGAATGAGCGATATAACGAGGGGCTACTGTACCTCTGTAATTTCTCTCAAAACAATAAACTCTAAGCAGATAAAACCCCATAATTATCTAAGTCGTCACAGGACTTGAATTCAGTCCCCATAGGTACTACCACTACTCTTAATGTAGAAATATTGAATATCACTATTAAATTTTAAAAAATTCATTTTTAATAGCTGTAATGTAGGTGGGCACTATATCAATTTTAGCACTGACACCTTCTTCATGAACTTACTCTTTCCAATCTACACTATTCCTGGCATCACCCCTCCACAGGCTGGGCTCTAGTTTCCATCTTGGTAGGTTGATATATTTATAGAAAAAAAATCAAATGTAAGTAATGTCAAATAATCTTCAATTATTTTGTGGTTGAACAAGAGCATTTATTAACACACTAGTGCCGACTCCATCTGTCTTGAGTATAGTCTCATACTGTGTACTTCTTATGTAATCAATGCTAAAATGTTTGATATGCAAAGTAGCTGAAGCTTCGTCCATTAGTTGGCCTAAGCTTTACTATTCTGCACTTCAACCCAACCACTCGTGCCATCTCTAGTATCTCCTATACTTTAAATAGAAGTCATTGCTTGATGGAAATCTGAATCAAAGTATATTGTTTGATTAGTTTCGAGGATTTGGACAATCAGCGATTCAGATAGTAGGCTGTTGGTTTGTTTATTTTAGTTAACTAGCGCAAGAGCCCTTATAGGCACTGTGCCAAACAATTTTTTATTTTGTTACATTTTTTTTTTCAATTAAAATATAAAAACAGAAAATGGAAACCAGAGTATACTTCAAAATAATAAGCTGAAATGAGCATGCAAACCAAGTGTTAAACTTTAAAAATTGGCCGAAGCAATTAATTGTAAAGCAGT
This sequence comes from Uloborus plumipes, assembly GCA_038373865.1. Taxonomy (NCBI): domain Eukaryota; kingdom Metazoa; phylum Arthropoda; class Arachnida; order Araneae; family Uloboridae; genus Uloborus; species Uloborus plumipes. Next base: position 49,806 of record JAXGGA010006780.1, on the reverse strand, counting down.
TTTGTCAAATAGGTAAAAGAACAGAAACACAAAGTGACAAAACAAAGACCGAAAACATACACTAAATTAAAAAGGAGAAACAAATTTTCTGAAGGAAGTGGAGCAAATTGGGATGAGGTGCGTCCCCAAGCAATGCCAACAAAAATAGATTAAAATATTTAAATCGAATGGGTTTTAAATTGGGCAGTTATTTCAAGTATGTAATACTCAGGCATGAAAGTTTTCCGCTTTAACGCGGAAATCCGCTTTTTTGAAAGCTCTCAGCACTGTTTCTGAGATCGATACGATGCAAATCCGTCGAGAACTCGTGACAGGAAATGGGGGAGGGGGGGGGTATAAACCCGACTATAAATCACTAATTTATCAGTCGTACCAATTATTTTTTATTTTGATAAATTCTCTAAAATATCATTTGTCACGTCTGATTATCCAGTGGTAGATCTTCAAAATTGCTTGATATTTTTATAAATGATTTTCCGCCTGCTACATAAATGAAACTGTCATGTGAAAACTGAGTGTATTTTATGAATTTACAATGTTCAAAATTCTGAACTAAGTTATTTTTCTTTACATAAATTGGTAATTATGAAAATAATTGATTTTGAAACCCTTGACTTAGTGCGAAATAAATATTTCCATTAACGAAAGTAAGAATTTGCTTTTTGGTTATGTACTTTTATATGTACATGAAACATTTTTAAGGCATTTAATAATGTCTGCAACCTCATCTTACATGGTATATGCGTTCGGTGGCGTTAATTTAGCTCCTGCGAAAAGTTCAGCTTTTTTTGTCAACTGGCACTTTCATGCCTGAATACTGTCTGATTAATGTTGCATACTGGAGGTGGCAAAGAAGATATTTATGCGTGAACCTGGTATGACTGATTCGAAGACGGGCTATTTTGACTTGTTCCCTTCTCTTAATATTAAAGATTTGAAACCTTTTTGTCGGAGGCTGGATGGAGTGCAATTTATTTTACATTATTAATATTGGTTAAGGCAGTCTGTAATGTAATTTTTGACATCTTCGAAAGGCACATGGGAACTTGCTGCCTTGGCCGCTGTATCGGCTGCATCAGTCCCAGTTATGCCTACATGACCAGGTATTCAACAAAAAAAGCTCAAAATTGTTTTGGATTAGACCATTGTATTGGTGGTGTTATTGTTTTTGTAGCTAGTGATAGCATTTAATGAGCTTTTCAAGTCTGTGTATAATTTCCACTTTTCGTAATTTGATTCTGCTATTGTTTGTAAGGATTTGGCTATGGCTTTTATTTCAGAAGTGAAAACAGAACTAGAAATATTTAATTGTTGTGAAACAGTTTGACCATTAATTACTGTGCAAAGCCTATGTGATCGCTCATTTTCAATCCATCCACAAAAATTTCATTAATAGTTTGTTTTACTGCATAGTAGATTTGACGGATAACTGAATGAGCTGTTGTGACTTTTTGAAATTTATCGAAATCATTAAGAACAAAAACCACGGAACTTTCGTTCCGTGGTTCAATTAATTAGTTGTTTTGTATGCATCAAAATCTGTAATCTGGTGGCAATGAAGCGCCTGTCGCATTCGGTTCCCAAATATTCTGGGGACCAAAGGATGACATTAAAATAGATCTGCATTTGACAGATGGAAAATATGTAGATGCAACGTTTGGCTTGTGTTCGGTTTGATTTTGAAATAAAAATGAAGTGAAAGTTTAAGTCTCCTATTGTTGAGTGAAGGTTTGTGTGCTGTTATATATGGCTATTGATAGGTGTGGCTTTGAAGGCACCTGTATAAATTCGCAAGGCCTGGTTATGTACTGGATCCAGAGCTTTGAGAACTTTTAGCTGGAGCCATAAACTTGGCATCCGTAATCAAGTTTTGAGCCTGTTAGAGTCATGTAAATTCTTAACATGGACTCTGCATCTGTACCTGAAGAAGGGTTGGCCAAGACTTTGAGAACGTTTAGTTTTAATGTGCATTTCTTTTTTAAGTCTTGTATTCTTGTATGTTCAGGCTCTAATCTGGGAGGGGGGGGGGGTCATGACCCTCCCTTGAACGAACAAATATAACCTGAAACTATTTTTGGAACCTATATTTTGAAAAAATGACTCAATGTTTGCAATAACTTGCACTTTGTTCCCTCCCTTTCTCAAAATCACCGCCTCCTGAACTACGAGTTGGATCCGCCCTTGTCTTTAACAGAAATCAGTAAGTTTGAATCAAGATGAAGACTTTTTTACGACAGAAATGTATACAGAAGGTTTTTTGAGCAGAGAATCAGATAGGACATTGAAGTTTCTCATAATTAGAGGGACCTCTGTATTTTAAATTTTCTGTGATATTTCTATGAAGATAATTTAATATGCTATTTTATGTTTTTTTTCTCCTTAATAAAGTGCACTTGAGATGTTTTTGTAATTACTACTTAATTAAAAAAAAAATCTTTTTAAAAATTTATTTTTAATTAGCTGTTTAAAACGTTTAAACACTGCATTTTACATAAACATATTAAGTTAACCAAAGAGAAGAAAACCATTATCATTGTTGATGAGAATCCAGGAAATTTAATGAACTGAATGAGATAAATCAATTTTTTTTCACCACCATTTCAAACTTAATTTCGACAGATTCGGAAAAAGTTTATTTTTTTAAGGGGCTTGGTTAATATTTTAAGTTTATGAGTAAGTTTTCCCTGCCAAAATTGCGAAAGGTGCTAATTAATTAAAATTTTAGTAAATATCTCCGATATTTCAAGTCCTACAAAGATGATACCTAGTTAAAAACACGCTCATTTATGTCAACTTTTGAACTAAAAACGGATTATCAAAATCGGTTCACCCGTTTAGAAGACCTTCAGAAAAACATACGTCAGACTTATAACCCTCTTCCTTGTTGTGTCAGGGGTTTAAAATAGATGTAATATTTTAGTTCAATAATTTTTATTTCCTACGTGTGAAATAAAATATTTATTCACCACCAAATATTGATGCTCTCCTTCCACTCGCCCTACATTTAAGATTTTTTTCAATATAATTTAATCAAATTTTCAATTAATATGAAACTTATATTGCTAAAAATAAGATGGGGATTTTTTAAATATTAGCAGAACATATATCTGATTTAAAGTTAATCTACGAAGTCCAAAAAAAAATTCATATTTTTTCAGGTTGTTATAGCGTATAAGTGCATGCATATTTTAATGATTTTAAATTGCATGTAATCCACACTCTAGGGATGAGAGAAACACAGGATAACTCTCCTGGTTTCACTTTTGTGTAATAATACATTAAAATTCGAACTTCTTAACCCTCTGAACTTCAGCTTGTCCGAAATTTTTATTTCCTTTTCAATTTCTCTTAAAGAAAGAAACATGCTAGCAAACTTTTTTAGGCCTACGATGTTTAAGGCCAATAAGTTAACTTTTTTGTATGACTTAGAACAAGCGCAAATTCATTTTTAATTGATTTATTTTTTCAATAATTTTCTCATCTTAATGCGTAGCAATTATGATCTTGAAGAGAAGATCTCAGGTGGTACAGAAAGAAGGTTGAAATGAATGAGATTTAAGTGATGTTTCTTAAAATTTCAGCAGTTAATTTCCAACGTAGATTCCTGAGTTTTTCGTTACTTTTCGATGGAAAAATATAATTTTTATCAATTTAAAAAATATATAAAGATTTTTTTTTTTCGAAAATAAACTAATGAACATTGAAAAAGTATCCGCCTTCGAGATTCTCTACTGCATCTTTTAAAAAATGTACTTGAATCAGATTTGCCTCAGGACACTCTTTTTATAAATCCTTCAACAACTTTCTCTGAAGAGCAAAGTTCGTAGCTTTTAACAACAAAATAACATTCTGATGAATGTTAAGGCCATGGAAACATTTTTTTTAGAACTGTACAAACTGGAAGTGTACAAACGTCAGTCGTTGTAGTGGCGCGAGGAAAAAAAAATAGAGGAGGATATGGTGACTTTGAAGCCTAAGGAGGGGGGGGGGGGGGAGTAATTAGGGCTCAGATATTTCTCCCATGGTTCAGCAAGATATTTTTCCAATGGAAAGCAATTTTAATGCAGATTAGAGAAATTAAAATGTGACATTTTTAATAACATTCATTAATGGTTGAAAAAGAAATATTTTTAAATTTTTGCGGACAAAAAAGGAACCAAAAGAAGGCGAAGCACTAATTTCTTAAGGGGACTTTATCCCCTCCCCTTACTCCCGTTATGGGTGCCCATGGGGGGTATATATAACCTCATATTCATCTCCTTAATACGCCCCTGACTTCATGGGGGATTAAGAAGACTATCAACCGCCTCTCACAATTTTTCGAATGTACTTCTCGGCATGAAGGTCTCCGGCCCATATAATGGACGATGGGGTTCGTTGCCCCGTTTCTTCAGCGCTCCTGACCCAAAGCTCCACTGACCTTTTCTCCTTGCTGCTTGACCCATCATGGAGCTGTCACTCAACCCATCCTATTCATTTGAAGTGAAGAAACTCAACGAATGCCTTCTCTCTTTGGAATTTCCTAAAAGCATCGAGAACGGCTGTAATGCATCACTCTAATGAGATTTTTCTGTTAAATGTGTTGTTTTAGGATTACTCGGTGCTTCTCCATCCTGGAGCTTATGGGATTTATTTGGAGTGATATGAAATGTTGAGTTTTTGTCTTCTCGGCTGATTTCGAGATGAATGTACCGTACTTGTTATTTGAGAAGGTAAATATTTTGTGCATCGTGTTGAATTTTTCTTGCGTTTGAAAAGTCTTTTGGAAACCGGGATGTTTGCATTTTTAAAATCGTGTTTAAAGCTGATTCTTTTCAATTTAGAGCAGATACTATTTTTTGTATAATATGATTTTAGCTCGGACAGACTTATTTTGAATTTTAAAAAAGGGTTATGAAAATGATGTTCCTTTTAGGAAGTTGCAAAAACACGAACAAAATGAAGTTGGAATTTCGAATCAAATGGGGTATAGTGGCGGGGAAAAAAAGAAAAGAAAAAAAAAACTGCATCACTTGCGAGAAAGTTAGCTTGCATTTATGCGGGGCCGACAGTATTAGGAAAAATGACAAATGGTGAAAGATATAGTATTTAACAAACGTGGAACACAGAACAAAGCAATAGAGGCACACATTCTTTAGTGCCAAGCATCAGATTTCTGCCTCCAACTCGGTTACTGTCTAAGCCTGACTGATGATTCCTAATGAGGATGAAACTGCAGTATATGAATCACATGGTTGAGCTTGCGGTATATTTCACGAAGAGCTAGTACGGAATTCAAGTGAAACACGGACGATCGCAGCTCACCAATGCAATCGCAAATCCCCAAATTTGGATTCAAGTGAAACGTTACAATCGCTACGAGATGCGATTCTATCGTAATTCGACTTCCAGTCAAGGTCGGATACAAGGGGGGGGGGCGATCGCCCCTCCCTTGGAGAACTTTACAACGGTAGTTTTTCGACATTGAAGTTCTAAAAATGCAATTTTATACGAGTTTTAATGAAGTTGGGGCAAGGAGTTTTGAAGCTCTCTCCCGGAAGTATTTCGAAATTGAAGTCCGAAACTTTTGCGATCAATATGTGTTTTCCAGTGTGGATAGTAAAAAGTAACAAAGATCAATCGCCCCTCCCTGAAAAGTTTCTGGATCCGCCCTTGCTTCCAGTAGCGATTGCAATTTTGATTTATTGCGATCGCCTCGAAGCGATTGCAATGGTGTTTCACTTGAATTCGGGCCCTAATCTTCAGCGGCACACGTTTTGCTTTGTTCTTGTTCTTGCTGTCACACACACATTAATTAAAATTATTTTGTTAGTGAATACATATATTTTTTAACTTAACGAATTTGACGGAGGTCCTTATAAACGGGGTTCTACTGTCTATCTCTCTCTAAACTCTATACTAAAAAAAAAAAAAATAAAGTGGCACACATTTAATAAGCATGACTCATCAAAGTTCAGCCGTACTGGATCTAAGCTATCAGACAAATTGACTTGTATTTGGAGGAAAAAAATATTCATTTTTTTTTCTTCATTTAATTTAGAAAAATACAGGACTTCATATCCTAAAGCTCCTTTCACAGGCTTTTATTTTTTGATATTGTTAAAACAATTGGTGCTTTATTTTAAGAAACTGTGGGTTTTTACTACGTTCCCATTCAAAACCGCATTTGTCCTTCAGTCAGTTTTTATTCTCTGTAAAAGATACTTTTTCTGTATTCTTAATTGTCCATTTTCGACGAAAGTGACATTAAATTCTAAAATTACTAGATCAGGTCATCTGATTTTTGGGTTGATAGCGTATTTCTTCAAACTCTCGTCCTGTTCAAGGCCCAGTTGGAAATGTAGAACAATGAAACTTGTTACTCATACTTCTGTTTCTTTTATTACGTTTCGCTTTTGGTGCACTTTTATATTCTGATTTTTTAGAACGGTCAAGTTGTTGAAGATGATGTAAGAACTTCGTCATTTATAATGTGAAATGGAAATTCCCACTTCTATTGGTCATGTCATCAGTCAAAATAGCAGTAAATACTATATTCTCAGATAAATTTATTTTTTTCTACACACTGCATTTTTTTCCCGATTAGTGATCAAGAAACTATCCAAAAAATTGTTATCCCTCTATTCGGTCGCAATTGTCTCATCATTTCAAAAAAGCTAGCTATTTTCTTTTGATCTAATGCGCTCTGAAACGAACTGTGTTTGTAGCTCTCTCTAACTTAGGTTCTTACGCTATTATGTTTGCTCGTTTGATTTTGATAACGTTCTTTTAAGCCTACTTTCCCGACAAAATTAAGAGGAAAAAAACATTGAAAGTGCTCTTGATGAAGAACGTATGGCAAAAAAATTTTTTTTTTTTTTTTTTTTTTTTTTTTAGTTTTGTGGACGCCGATTTCAACTCCTCGACTCCGACACCGAATCATCGATTTGAACTCTGACTCGGCAAACGTGGCTGAAATGTGGGCTGGGGGGGGGGGGGGATGACCGACTCCTAGTCTTGAGAGAAAGAGCTTGTGCAGACGATTTTTTTTTGTTTAGTTACTTGTTTTATTCGCTACTCCTACGAACTATAGGGGGCACTGCGGCCGCTGTCTATGAGAGGTAAAACCAACGCATGCCGTTTGTTTTTATTGCTTTTAAAACGTTGGGAATGTTCTGGAGGCATGATCAAGACTATTTTACCTTCAAGGTGAACATTGTCATACAAGAACAATATACAAAACGGGAAGTCCTTTCTACCATCGCAAGACTTTTTGACCCCTTAGGTCTTCTTGGTCCAATTGTGACTAAAGCGAAGATCTTTCTTCAAAAATTGTGGTCATTAAAACTCGATTATTATTTGTCTATGCATTTTCTGAAGCACATTAAAAAAAGTTTTATTTTTAATTATTAGCGGATTAAAAATAAAATTCGATTCGTTTTATTAACGTGCGATTTTTTTTTTTTTTTTTGGATAAAATATATTTTGATGTGCTTTGTATTTCGAATTCTGTTGTAAATCATGCATCATTTTAAAAATTATTTCTCCTATTTTTGGTAAAATACAAAGAAGAAATTCACATTTTGATTTTTTTTTCGAATGTCGAGTGCGAATGCTTCGTAGTCTTGTGTTTTAGAAATGCACAAAAATCAGTTTTGTTAGGTAGAACTATTCGAATCGCATGTTGCAAATGTTAAATATCATTTTCCAAAAACTAACGCACAAACGTGTGCAGTAAGTAGGCACAGTCAAAGACCCGAAATTGTTTTTCAGAAGGGCTGAGCTTTGCCGCTGTTTGTTTTGATTTATTTATCAAAAAGTTTCTATTTAAGAACATCACAACATTTTTTGTCAGTGCGTACCACAATAACTTTTGTTTTGAATTTATTCTTTTTCCAGCCTGACATAGAAAAATCCAGGCCGCGGCCAAGTTCCGTTCACGGGGAGTCGAAGAGAGTTACTTTCAATTTTTGCGCGGAAATTAAACCCAGTCACGTATTGCGAACCTAAAAGAATGTCCCTTAAACTAAAAATATCATTTCACCTTTCTCTAGTGTCGAACACGGCAAGGAAATTCCCCATTATCGCCATTGGAGGAAGAAGGACCGATTTATCCGCTTTCTCTCTTGTTTTATTTCCTAAACTGATAGGCGTATCTAGGTTCAGTTGAAGGAAAGCCAAGAGCTTTTTTATTATTATTCGAAAAAAAAAAAAAGAAAAAAAAGCTGTCAAAGTGGGTGATGAGAGTCGAATATTAACTTCTTTTTTAATTTTGCCTTAAACTTTGTTTCATTTCGGATGTGTTTGTAAAGATTCATTTTTGATAGATTTTCATTTCATAGTTTTTTGCATTGTGCAAGAAAATGGCCTTTTTGGTCCAGAACAAGCGCTAAGCTTGAATACAAACTTGATATTACTTACTATTTTATGACGTTTTATTTGTTCCACCTTGTCAATGAGGGAAATCTGAAAATTTATCATCTTTGCTGCCGAATTTTTCAGTCAAATTGCATAACTATGTATAAAATAATTTGTTCAACAGTGAGCCCGTGGAGCGTTTCACAAGTTTTTTTTTTTTGTCTTCTTATGACGGAAATTGAAATTCATACTTGATCAGATAGACGCAATATTCAAGTTCTTGCTTTTTTGAGAGTTGAAACTGGGAAGTCATTTTTCATTGCAAATTTTACATTCGCCATTATTTTATTTAGTTCTCAAAGTCTGGCAAATTACAAGATAGTTTTATGTTCCAGTCCTATCTTTTTTTCAACCAATATTTTTAAGAACTAATTCAGCACTATAATTTGCATTTTTCCTAAACCTCATGGTAATTTCACCTATTTCTACCTGGCTTGTGTTGATGTGTTGTTAAAGAGAGAAATAGAATGTATAGCTCTCGTTTTATGAAGTCTTTACTTAGGTACATATTTATTATCTACTAAGCACTTTGCTGAAATGCTATCCCTCAAATTATTTATCATTCTCAACAGAAAACGACATTTGATAAAAAAAAAAAAAAAAAAAAAAAAACATAAATATAAAAAAAAATAATAATAAAACTTACATTAAATTAACAAATGAAAAAAAATCTAAAATATTTCGACAATCTTCTTTGAATACTTTAGGGGAGAAGGGGGCACATGTGAACAAACGATATTTTACCCAGTTAACATGAAGAGAAAAATCTGAAAAAAAATTTATGTAAATGGTAACACAAGTACTATATCCTGCCTGAAAGTTCGAAGATCTAAATCATTTTGTTTTTTAGCTATCAAAGATCTTACGTTTTGGAAGGTGCCAATACCAATATACTTTTATATTCCAGTTCTCCGAGTAAAAACACATCCAAAAGTTTTTTTTTTTTTGTGATTTGAACTTTGTTCGTCTTAAAATTGCATTAATAAGGAAAGTTTTCATGCACTAAAAAAGAAAAAAAATGAAAAAAAATAGTTTTTTATCAAATTAGACATAAGTTGAGGCAAGGGGCACATGTGAACACATTGTGTAGGGTCAGATGTGAACAGTTCATCTGTGCCACATAATGGTACTTAGTTATTTCAATTTCAAAAATTGTTGATTTTTTTTATAAATTTGTCTAATTAAAAAATATTGAATAATTAAAAGTTTCAATACTCATTATTTAATTAAAATCTGAAAGAGTTGCAAAGAAAAGAAAGTTAAACTTGCTAAACTGTTGAAAAGAGAACAGTTAAGAGTTGCAGCAAGTGACGCTGAGCACGACATTAGTTTTGAAGACAGCAAATATCAAGAAATTTGTGCTGATGTCCTCGTAGAATACACTACCAAAAAGACAAAAATTTGCTATGAATGAAACTTCTATGTTTCCAAAAACAGATGATACATCGATGGTAATCACTCTGATGATATTCTGCTAGAGCCGTGTTTACTTGTGCCCCAAGTGTGTTTACAACTGCCCCCCCCCCCTACTGGGAGCAGATGTGAACGAAATTTAACATATTTTTGACTTATTATTTTTGGATGGAATTAACTGTTGAAGAAGATAGGTAACTGCATGAAAATATTAGCAAATGTTTGATTTATCATCTATAGCATTTCTTTCTTTTATATCTCAATTTAATAATGAAAAAATTCAAAAATGGCATTTTTGTTCACATGTGCCCCTCTCCGCTACTCTACAAATAATTTTTACTTTCCTTCCTGCATCATTTTTTTTTTTTTTTTGTAACAAGTCAAATTTACGACCGAGAACTTGAAAGATAGGTTAATGATTCGCCAAAAATAAGAATATTTGATTTAAAACGACCTATCACGTTTGTTTACTGCCTGTAAATATGAAGGAAGTATCGGATTGAGGATTAGTTTCACGACAATTGTTTTGATTCTGCCCTCCGGTACTTCCAACCAGTTGCGGCTACGATTAGATGGGAAATAAGGAAAAGAAGAAAGGAACATTAAAAGGAAAACAATAGCTGTAACGATCGAATGCCAGACGGTTTAAATAAATTATTTTTTACTTAGTGAAAGTTTATATTATTACTTTCGGTAAACTGACGGCGATAAAACATATATTAAGGGCAGTTATGCAAATTAGCGTAGCATTTACAGGTAAAATGAAATGTAGACATTAAGATTAATAGCCAATGTAGATGTGGACATCCGAATAAGATTAACCGATGTTGTATCTCTATCTCTATCTCTACTAATAATAAAGCTGAAGGTGGTTCTGTCTGTCCTTCTTTCTTTCTGTCTGTCTGTCTGTTACGCGCGTAGCGCCAAAACCGTTCGGTCGATTTTCATGCCACTTGGCACAAAATTAGTTTGTAGCATGTAGTTTTGCACCTCGAAGCGATTTTTCGAAAATTCCATTTCGTTCTTTTTCTATTCGAATTCTTAGCGGAAATTCGATAAAATAGGGAAGAAATATTTCACACACATTTTCAAGTCTTATGTCATTCGAAAGCTTGGAATTTTCTGCACAAAATGAAGTTTTTTCGAAGTTTCTACGATCATCAGGAGAGCTGTAACAATTGTTTTTAGAATCCCGAAATTCAAGGCTTACCTTCAGCAAAGCAAGCCAAACGATTCTAAAATGGTTCAGCTCGATAATAAAATTTGTTTGAAAAGAGATGAAAAGAATTATTTTATCAACGGAAATCAACTTTTCATGTTGTTACTATGGTTACGTGTTCATACTTATTTTTGTTTCGTTCTTTTTCCAGGGTTGCCAGACGTAGTATTTTTGATTCTACGGTAGTATTTTTTCGGCCCAAATAAGGAGCGTAGTATTTTTCTGGCAACCCTGTTTCCAATATACTAATGACTTAATTAAAAGATTTGGCGGATTTTTTTTTTCATTTTCATAGATTTCGCATTTCAGCAACATTGATTTTGGCAACGTTTGGAAACAGTAGTATTTTGTAATATTTTTTTAGAGGAGGTATAGTATTTTTTGTTCCAATTCTCTGGCAACCCTGTCTTTTTCCCGGTGAAGATGCTTTGGGACCCTGCTTGGCGCGTTTTCAAAAAGTCAACTACGCAAAATAGCTAGGGTTACCACGCTTAGCGCGCCTATCGTTCATTTAGCGAGAAAAGGGTACCTAAAGCACAGATTAACGAAATATTGTATCAATTTCGATATTGCATCGTTTTTTTAAAGTGTTTCGTTTCGGAAAATGTATTGTTTTGTTTTTTAAGCTGGGAAAGAAAACTTTCTTCTTCTTTTAAACTTTGGTAAGATTTCTGTTGGTTTCTGTTATCAACAAAACTGTTCTTATTTTCTCTTTTGGCTTATTTTTGTCCATCTCCCTTGGGGTTGCATTCGAATGTTCTAAGGGGGTGTTTTACCCCATTTATCGGGTAAATCAGTGTTTTCAATGCAAGGTGATATGAATTGGTTAACAAAAGTGATATGAATTGGCGCGACCACTTGGCGATATATCGCCAAGCTTTTGATCGCCAAATATTTGACGCCAAATTGGCGAATTTTTTTTTTTTTTTTTTTTGATTTAGGTTCAATTTGGCGCTGTTGGCGATATTTTGCGAAAAATCCACTGAATGATGTTAAAAACGACGATCTTTAGGAGATTAATCATTGTAAAATATTTTTTTGCATTGTTTCGTTGCAAACTAGGGCTACAAATGTTTGAATTGCTATCTTGCTCACTCCAAGCACTATTTTAGCACTTAAGGCATCTACTAAGAAATTTACACGTAAAATTAAGTAGTGTGGGGTCCATATCAGATCTTTATATCACTTTGAAGGAATTATAGTTGAATAAAACTAAAATAGAGCATTTTTTCTGATATATCAATTATTTTACAAATGAACTTTTAATTTTATACCACGGGCAAAGCCGTGCGGGTACCGCTAGTAACAGTATAAAATCGGAATGAGATTATGAAAAGTCTAGGTGCTTCAAAAAATGTGTAACTGAAATACTCTTTCATTGACTAAATTTTGCGTGACTAAAATATCATTACGGCTAAAAAAAAAAAAAAAAAAAAAAAAAAAAAAAAAACAAGCTGTTTCCTCGGAAGCAATCCCAAACAATTCAGTAAAAGCAAACAGAGACTGCAGTTTCAACCTTATTTTGGGCTCATCAAGTAATTACTAGCCATATAGAGTATCTTTTAACTTTGTTTGAGATGGAATCAAGTTTGTGGACTTCTGGTTAGTTTTCTAAAATCTTTTTAGAGACCAGAGGGCGGTTAAATTCAGCGCTTACATGAAGTCATTTACCTGAAGCTGCTTCCAAAATCTGGGCGAAATTGCAGTCTTTGGTAACTGTAACCGAGTCATTCGATATTGCTTTCAATGCTGCGTTAGCTCTGTCCATGGAGCAGCAATTTTTAGCTTTGTACGCTGTTACCTCGTTTTAAAACTTACTCTTTTTAATTGAAAAAAATAGTTGGCTTTCTTTTCCAAAGTTGTCTCTCCAAGATGGTCTTCTGAGCTCTTATTTTCGAACGCCTAAACAGCAATTTAGCTATGTCTCCCACCCCCCTTCCCCTATAATTCATTATCTAACCATGCAGCAGTCATTGGCTCAGCTGTGGTAATAATTCGTGTTTTTACATGTGTTTGACAAAAAAAAGCGAAATTTATCATACCAGTTTAGCTTGCTAATGCAAAATAAAAAAAGTGCATAATTATTCACTGTCATTGTCGTTACATTACTCTATTTTAAAATTTTAGTCTGCACTTTAGATTCACAGAACCATCCTTTCTAGTCAAAAAGAGAGCCAAAAATCGCAAGAGGAGGACGGAAAATAGCAGCGTTATAGACAGCTAAATGCAATTACTCTCAATTAACATGTTTCATTAAACTCCCCCCCCCCCCCCCATTCCGTTCGACCAATCAAATAAACCCATATTCACTATTTGGAATGTTCCTTAAAATTAGTTTTGATACTTATATTTACTTTTATAAAATTATGGTTTTCATTTTATAACAAATGTATTGTATACACGCAGATGATTTTGCATTTTTGGAACCTATTTAAAAGCACTAAGCACCTTTAAACCATTAAAAAAGATTTTTTTGAAAATATTTCGAAATAATTCTGTTGTTTCTAAGATCAACGAATGCGTTGACATTAAAATACGATACCCAAAGGGGAGTAGTATGGATATCCTCCCAGTTCAAACCCAACCAGTCCAAGATATACTAGTTAAGGATTCCGGGCTGTTGTGCCGTGGTCTGAATGGCTTTAATCCTTACGTTTCGATCGCAACTGCGGCGGTCATCTTCAGTGGGTGTCGTTGATTAATTTGGCGACTGATGCGAAATTTCGAACTGCTGCAAGATTTTAAATTGAAAACGCCGCGCCCTCTACCTTCCTGCGCCTAGAGGACGCTGCGTTTTCAATTTAAAATCTTGCAGCAGTTCGAAATTTCGCATCAGTCGCCAAATTAATCAACGACACCCACTGAAGATGACCGCCGCAGTTGCGATCGAAACGTATGGATTAAAGCCATTCAGACCACGGCACAACAGCCCGGAATCCTTAACTAGTATTTACTCCGGCCGTGAAAGCCTTCATTCTTACATAGTCCAAGATATGTTGAGGTGAAGCCTGGTCATGGTGGCACTTAGGGCAGTGAGGATAAGTTTTATTGAAATAATTCTTCAGAATGCTAGTAACCTTTTTTTTAAAGAAACACCAAAATCGGACAAAAATATTGCAGCGAAAAATGATACAAGTAAGGTAAAAGTAACGAACAGCATTAGGGTCTCTGGGCCCAGCTAGAAATTTCGGTTTCGTCAAATTGCTCAGTTGACTACTTTCACCGTAGAGTATTAATTTCAATAAATTTAATTTTGTTACTTTATGCATTCACTTTATGTAAGTTTCTGAAAATTAAAAGATTTATTTTTCATTCGAAGATATTATCTTCATGGAGATACATTTCGAAGAAAAAAAAAAGTCAAGATGTCCTAATAAGCTGGCTATCCACATTCCAAAGACCTTCATTTGAGATTCATAACCACGTGCAAGTTTATGGCCAAGGACATTGGCATTCACTTTTCTTTCCTCGACGTGCCTGCACCATTTTTTTTTTCACTCTCTTTTTCCTTTCTTTCGCACCGTTTCAGATTCCCCCGATATCTTCATTTTTGTGATCACTGTTCTGGTTAAATGGCGATTGTTTTCGATCCCCCAGCCCTGTTATCAGAGCCGGTAAATTATCGACGTCGTGACATTGCTCCACATATCAGGGAAAGAGGGGCGCGAATCCGCCTTCCAGATCAGTCCAGAGATTTTTCTTTCGTTCTGTCCGTTTTTTTGTCCACTCGACAGTCTTTCTTTCTTTTTTTTTTTTTTTCCCTGGGAGTTTCCTTGATTGAGACTTGCCACCATTCAGCTTTTTCGAGTTTCATACATCCGCTTCCTCTTAAGTCTGGAAAGGAATATCTATCAAATGTTTAACAAGCGTTCGAAATCATTGATGGTCCACTGGTCCGAGATTACTGAAAACAGTGGAGTAACTAAGGGGGGGGGGGGCAACCCTCCCTCCGCAACGTTGGTCCAAAAAATGCATAAATGAGATGAAAAAAAAAAAAAAAATTTAAAATCCTAGAAAGAAAAGGTACGATTCTCCTATAAACATCATCGGGTCACAGACTTCATTGCCATCCCCTTCCCAGAATTATTAAGGATCATCTTTTTTAGAAAATAAATGTCAAAAATTTTCAGGGGTAGGCCTCCAAACACCCCATTATCATCGAAATTCGTCTAAAATTTTATTTTTGGAACTTAAATTTCGAAAAAATCGCTTGGCAGAATTCTTGGATCCTATCATTTTCTTTCACATTGTTGAAAATGGCCTGCAATCGTGTTTAACTGATTGAGGAAGAGATCGAACACCCTCTCCTCCAAAATCACCAAGATAGTTTAGAATGGAGTTTTTAGAAATACAATTTTCGAAAATTTCCGAGGGCGAACCCCCCCCCCCCCGAGACCCTCTTTCCATTTTTCTGCAGTTATATTTTTTTTTACATACACAAAGTGTGGAAAAAAAGAGGTTTCCAACAACTCCCCACCCCCTGCCGCCGCCGCCGTATTTTTTAACCTCGTGACGACTCTGAATATACCCCCCCCCCCCTGAAGCCAACGACTAGTTACGCCACTGACTGAAAACTTCTTCGGATCACCATAAAATGGAATTCATTCTGTGTTTACACGTTCGTAATTTTTTTTTTTGTACCTACTATTAGTCAAGGGTTTTAAATTTTGAAGTTGAGTATTGAAATTTTTAATTAAATTTTGCATTGGCTACATAGATATAATGAAAAATAAGTAAAATGTTCATGAATTAATGAAAAATAATATTTTACATTAAATTACATTCAGTGTAATGTGGATCAGTCACGTTGTCCACAGAGCAGTCTTCAAAAAAAGATGGAAAATTTTCACCTCGAAAAAACCTTGGGGCAGGGTGTAAAAAAATCAATGATTTTTTTAAAAAAATCAAAAAAATCGGATTTTTTTTAATTTAAATCAGATTTTTTTGATTTAAATCGGATTTTTTTTATTGTTTTAAAAATCATTAGAAACTTCAGTTATTAATTAATTTTTATTTATGAACAACTTACCTGAAAGTTTTTAAAAATACAAAAACACCTTTGAAGTAAAACTTCACCAGTAAGAAACCCAGAAAAAGTGTTAGGAGCCAATCTGAAAATAATCCTGTCTACTAGCTAGGATAAAAATCAAATGGGACAGAAAGCTCAACCCAATCCTCACTTCATTCAGCACCCCCCCCCCCCCTCTTTATTTTGCTTTTGTTTTGTAAAGCTGGAATATTCCATTTCAGCTACTAATAAAGATTGCCCCCCCCCGCCCCCAGTTACTAATTAAAGCAAGGCATAGAAAATTCATCTTCTGTTTGGTTGTTTTTGTTTTCACTGAAAGTATATCACACACATTCTATCATGTCCCTCCCCCCCTCAATTCACTCTTTGCAACACCTGCCCTGCACTTGCATGTATTTTCTTTATTTCACATATTAGACAACAAATAGCACTATTTGTGCATACATATTATTTGGACTGCAACCTTCCAGCATCTGTGGAGGGGGGATGAGTAGGATTACTTTTCCATTTATTAGATGGAAATCAAAGCTCTAAAAGAAAATAGTAATGAAATTGGGATTGTCCAAGAGTAATTTTTTAAGGATTAAAATAAAAAGTGATTTAAATCAATGATTTTTTTAAAAAAATCAATTGATTTAAATCGCGATTTAAATCACTGATTTAAATCAATCGATTTAAATCATTGACACCCTGCCTTGGGGTAAAGTGAAAACAAGTGAATGAATGAATAAATAAAGAATTTATATTGTTAAGAATGTACATGAATAAATTATTTGAGAAATACGTATAGGGTGTCAACGATTTAAATCAAATGATTAAAATCAGTGATTTAAATCAATCGATTTTTTTAAAAAAATCATTGATTTAAATTAGAGATGGAACGAAGCTTCGGCCGGGCCGAAGCTTCGGCCAATTTGCCGAAGCTTCGGTCTGGCCGAAGCATGAGTTGTGATTCGGCCGCTTCGGCCTGAAATGTATGCAGCGAATGAAAGACAAGTAAAAAAGAATGCATGATAGGGTAAGAGCTATAGTAGTCGGCCAGTCTCCAGTAGTCGGCCACAATGACATAAAACTCCTCATAAATAGTACATTTTTAATTCAAAATCAGATATGACGCATTCACACATTCATGTACTTATCCTCAATCATCCACCAGTGGCAGTTAAGTTTCGGGAACTTTTTCTTGAATTAGTAATGAGTCATTTCATTTTGAATGGTGTGCCCGTCATCCAAGATTGCGATTCTGCTTATTTTTCAGGTAACTTGATTCTGTGGCCGACTACTGGAGCATTTACTAGTGTTGACAACAGCTTGGATTTTAACATAATTTTTTTTTTTAATTTCTGAAACAAGTAGATGATTCACTATCAGAAAGGTTCATCCTAAAGTTTTACCTTGTTTTTGTTACTGTATTGATAGCTGAAAGTTCTAGGTTAGCCAAGATCAACAAAAGATCTCTTAAATGGCCGACTACTGGTGCTTTTACCCTACTATTTTTTTGAATTCACCAAAAACTGAAGCATTTTGCATTAAGAATATTAAGATAAGTATATAACACAACGTAAATAGTAGTAGATTGGGTAGTTCTATGGTATAATACATGATCATATCAGTTGTTTTATTATAAAACATCAACTGAACTGCAGACTGAGCTTTTCATGTTCCAAGTAGAGGTTCCTACTACTAATTTGCAATACAAAAATAGTAATGTCGTCTTTTCTTGTACTCAGTACAAAGCAAAACAAAACAAAAAAACTTTTAATTAGCGAAATTAATTTAAGAATGACTCAGTAAGCTGAAAATGTTGTGCAATACTAAGAACATTAAAATAAAAACAACCAAAATAAAAATAAACTTTAATTAATGAAATCAATTTAAGAATGCTACAGTAAGCTGAAAATATTGTGTAACGCTAAGAATTAAGAATATTAAAACATATGGAGAAAAGCATAAAACTCTACGTATTTATTATGCATTTAATCCAAAAACTTCAATATGTGCGCCAGCCGAAGCTTCGGCTATTAGTTGGCCGAAGCTTCGGTATTCGGCGCTTCGGCCAAATGCCGCTTCGTTCCATCTCTAATTTAAATCATCTTTCAACTTAACCCTAAAAATCTTCTTGATTTTTTTATTTACATCAATTCTGCATTTTGCTTAGTTAACATAACCTTGCTTCCTTATATTGATTTTTGTCCCTATGGCTTTTTACTTCTATCTATTCAATGTTATCTATTCGTTTTCTCTCTCCTTACTCAATCTTCTTATCCACGTTTTAAGTCAGTGAACACTTTAAATTCGTCACTTAAAAAAAAAAAAAAACTTAAAAAAAAGTTAAAAAATAAGTTAAAAGGCACTACATTAAAAGATGGTTGTGCATATAAGTCCTAGAAAGTTTTGCCTGTTACTGTACTAAGGGCTTTATTTGTACCAAATGTAAAAAGAAAACTTAAAATTAATATTACCCTTTCTATACATAGAGTATACTTTATTTCTAGAAAACTGTGTTTAAAAAAATCATTTAGTTAATATTTTTTTTTATTTAATTCTCTTGATTTTTATCTCATGGAACACTTCTAGGAAACTGCTAACAAGTTTTTCGAAGTTATCAGAAATCATTTTTTCAAGGCAAAAATAAATAAATGAGCATACTAATTAAAAGATATGTAGCAAATTCCAGTTTGTTCAATTCTCCTGTTTTCATGTTTTTCAGTGTGTTTCTATGTCATCTATATTACTTTTGATATTTAAATCATATGCATGTGTATTGAAATCGTTTTGCATTGAATGTTATGAAATTTTTTTGGTGACACAATACTTGAAATTTTGTTGTTTTGAAATTTTTATCAGTATCAATTTCCTGCTTACTAATATTTATAAGATAACCTAATCAATTACAAAAGTTGTTAAAGTCCTTTTTTAAAAAAATCAAAAAAATCGATTTAAATAAAAAAAATCTGATTTTAATCAAATAAATCCGATTTTTTCAAAAAAAAAATCATTGATTTTTTTACACCCTGCGTATATGTATGATTTAATAAATGAATGAATAATAAACGAAATGAATTATTTCACTTCTTTGACCCGCGTGCACTTGACAAATTCAGTTGAACATTTAAAATCAAAATATGCCTATTGCCTATTATGAGCCAGATTAATACCGCACTGGTCATCGGTATTTCTTAAATGATACTTAAAATGACAATAGCAAGAATTTTACAAAAACAAGAAATATTTTTGATAATCCGCGAATATTATAATAGGTGTATCAAATTTTGAAAATAACTTGTATCACTTTCTTCGTTGATCTTTAGATAAAGCTGTTTTTTTTTTTTGACTGAAATCAACTATATGTGTGGGACTTATTTAAAATATTGCTAAATATGTAGTGTTATAAACTGAAAATATTTAACCATTTCACTACGTTGTTCGTCTATGCAAAATTTTTTTGTATCTTCTGAGGACGGGCGGAAACTTCCGCTCAAGTTGTTTCCTAGGAGATGAATCGAGAAATTTCAGATTGTGTAAAAAATGAATTTTGACATCTCGGATTCAAATTATGTTTTTCGCAATGAGGAAGACAGGTGCGGGTATGTGTGTGTAGGCAGGGGTACCCCCCCCCCCCCAAACTTTTCACAACCCTCTTGTGCTTTTTTATTTTATTTTTTTAAATATTATTTATTTATTTTTACAATATTATTTATTTTTTTAATATTACTTATTTATTTAGTTTTCAATATTACTTATTTATTTATTTTTTAATTATAACTATTATTTTTTCATGTATTATTAATTTTTTAAAAGTACTAATTATGCACAGAATATAATCGATTTTTTTTTCTCTTCCAGACATTCCAAGCACACATACACACAAAATAAGTAAAAAATAATAATGAAGAAATAAAAGAAATAATTTGAATTAAAAAAAAAGTTAATGAATAATTTTTATTTTAAAAAATCAGTAATTTAAATTTATAAAATAAATTAATTAATAAATAAATTAGTTTTAAAAAATCCTCCCCAAAAATTTTGATTGCGCAACTTAGGCCATAATCCCCTCTGTGTGTGTGAACGCTACCACCAGGAGGGGCGGAGGCGCAGGACCTGCATCAGGGGTCGGTGGACCTCTGGCTCCAGTCTGAAATAGGAACCACAAAGGCAAATGCGGTCGGAAATAAAAACACATAATAATTCGTCATTGCTAAAAAAAAAAAAAAAAAAAAAAAAATCACGCATTTGAATTTCACAGAAAATTAAAGAGCAAATACTAATTACATCTACCTTTTTTATTATTTCTTAAAAAAACAAAATTATAGCTTTATTCATACACAAATCAATATCAAGTTAGTAGGAAAAGTTACAAGAAGGAAAACAATAAGACGTTGCATTAAGTGTAAGAACTGTTTAGCGATATAATATATATGCATTTTATTTTTATACGCAAAAAACAAAGTTTCAAATTAAAAATGAAAGAAACCACCAAATATCATGAGTAAGAGAAAATGATGTATTCTACAAGTGCAAATACACGTGCAGTTTCGAAATAAAATAAATCAAACAAAATTGAAAAAGGATCTTTCTTTTTACTAGGTCAAGAAGAAAAAATAAATCTAAAACATACACACTTCGTCGAAATTTAAAAATTAACTAAAACGTGGAAAATTGAATTTTTATTTTGCTTTTCTCTTTTTTGTTTGAGAAAATTTTTCATTAATAAAAAAAAAAAAAAAAATCAACTCCTCGTCCTTTTTTTCATGTGATTTTATCACCATTTACTTGTATAATTCGTGAAAGAAATTTGAAAATAATTTTATGAACCACACTCAAACAAGTTCTCTCGTTGAAATTTAAGTCAATTTTGAATTTTGCAGCTAAAATAAAAATGGATAACACATGCATAACAAAACCACTACATTGCTATAATTAGTTTTGAAACAAATTTCAAAATTTACACATTTAAAAATAACAAATGCTAGCTGACCCGCGCGAAGCTTTCGCGCTTGACAGCAGCAACTCAAAACGATTTTTTTAGCTTTAATCTTTCGAAAATAGAAACAAAAATAACTTATTTTGCGCCGTTTTAAGAGAAAATGAAATGAAGCCTTACTTATAGTTTTATGAAATATTAAGTAAAAAAAAAAACACCTTTAAGAAATATAATTCATGCTAAAATAATCATTCTTTTTTATGGTTTTAATGCAATACTACAACTGTGGTCTGAAGTCCTACAGCGAGATAACGTTCTATTTAATCACGCCACTGCGGATTAGTTTTTGGATGCTTAGTCATAGAAGTATTA
This sequence comes from Uloborus plumipes, assembly GCA_038373865.1. Taxonomy (NCBI): domain Eukaryota; kingdom Metazoa; phylum Arthropoda; class Arachnida; order Araneae; family Uloboridae; genus Uloborus; species Uloborus plumipes. The sequence goes on along the minus strand of JAXGGA010006780.1, from coordinate 28,452 downwards.
TGGACAAAACAGACCTTCCTTATTTCTTCACGAAATTCAATGGTTTAACCAACATTTAAAAGCTTATAGTGCAGGCTACTAACGAAAAATAGGCCCACGTTCTAAAAAAAAATTTCTTTTTTCGTGTAAAAAATCGTTTCCCCCCTTCCCCCTGTTTTTAATGACAATTTCTTTGACAAATAGCTCCCGAAAATTAAGATGCAATGGCGTGGTTGGTAGAGCGTCATGCTTAATACAGTGGCTGCCAGAGCCTGATTACTGAATAGGCCAACTAGGCCGTGGCCTAGGGCCCCCAAATGGATAAAATTGCTCTTGTCAATGGCAAAAATTGTTTTCTCCAAAAACTAAAAGTGTAAAGCCTGACTACAGGGGGTCCCAAAAGAGTATTCGGCCTAGGGCCTTGTACTATCTTAATCGGGCCCTGGTGGCTGCCGCTCAATTTTTTGGTGTTTTTCAAAAACTTACTTAAAAAAACTTGTTGCATTCCTTCTGTAAATCGCGACACGGGCCAGCTAGTATACATATACAGTTGAGCGTTGATAATTCGAATATATCTTCATATAAGTTAACCTACTTGTTGCATTCCTTCTGCAAATCGCGACACGGCCCAGCTAGTATACATATACAGTCGAGTGTCGATAATTCGATTATACCTTCATATAAGTTAAGTCCCCAGGTTTTAGAAAAGAATAAAGTCTTTTCTAGAATCTGGGGAACTACCGATAACTCGTAGCGTTTGGTCGGTCCCTCGGGACTTCCTGAGTTATTGAAACTTGACTGTATATGTCAAGCTTTATTCTTTAAAACACAAAATGAACAAAAAATATTCATATACTGTATTCCAATAGTATAAGAAACAAAGTTTTTTTAAAATAATAAAACAGAAAAGAACAACAGGAGAATCATACAGTGAATTATAATGCACGAAGATATTATTCAAAATACATGAAAAAAGTAACACTTTAAATCTTTAAAATCTAAAAAATTTCAAATAAATGCAGATTATTATGAAGACACCGAGTAAACAACGTTTACGTTGATGAAGGAAAAGGTGAGTTTACCGAGCAAAACCAAAACTGCAAGATTACAACTTTCATTAAACTCTAGAAAATGCTGCTAACTCTTAGACAAAATCCGCACCTTTTTTCAGTAATTCTACCCATGTATCCGTTTTCACCAGACTCTTATAGTTTTTTAAAACAAAACGTTTTACTGCTTTTATAAGACCACGATCTTTATGAAGAATGGCGAAATTCATTAGCACAAAAACAGTGCTAAATTCCATGCTGTTGCATAAAAAGTCAAAACATTTGTCTTCCAAGTAGAATACTTTATACTTTTTTGCAAGGACGTAAAGAGATTGGGCTCTTTCTAGAGTCAGATTTTCCACTTTGTCGGTGTATAAAAAATGCAAAAACATCGACAATGTTTCTTGATCTGTATCATCAATAACAATCGTGTTATCCTTGAGAGTTTCGTTTTTCAACATGGACGCAAACCAATGGGATCTTGCAATCAACACAGTTTTATGAACATTAAAAAGCTTCCCTAGATTGCTAATAACTAGATCACTGCTGATATTATTTTTGAAACAGGCAAAACAGTTACTAGATAAACTGAAATTATATCCTCTTATAGCCGATATGGCAATCAGAATATAAAACTCGCTGCAAATATCTACTTTAACACATACTTTTTCATTCTTATAAAGGCTTACAATTTGTGAAGTATTTCTCCTCACAATTGAGCCTAAAAATTCACTCACGACCATGTGAACTTCAGGTGCAAATTTTGCTGTTAAATTTCCAAGTTCGTAATCAAAGGAGACTGCTACCTCGTCATTCTCGATTTTGATGTTCACATTGATAACGGATCCACCCTCAACAGGAACTCGCATGCTTAGATCAAAAGCATCACCCATTATGGGGACTTTTGGTATCAATAAAACAGAATAACTATCTGTTATCTTGAGTTCCTCGTACAGGTTCTTGCGATATACTTCATCCACTAAAGCCATCGTACAAGTTGCTTATAGATCACACGAGCAACGAAAGCTATCTACGAAGATTTTTCTCCACCCGATCAAACATACAGCACTCTGTCACGTGATAGGCGTCTGGCAGATCATGGCAGTGGAGCCATGGGCAGACAGAAGACCTGGAATAAAAGTAGGGTTGCTTGAATATTTATTCGCAGCAAAAATATAAAAAAGAGCCATAGAAAAGTTGCAATATCAGCATACTAGCTCTCATGTTTTCGATAGCGTTAAATATTAGCTATGGTAAAATTAAAGAAAAAGTTAGGTATTTGACCTCTAACTGGAAAGCGATACTGCTGACTTGAATTTTTTTTTTCTAGAATTGAAGAGCTTGAGAGATGAAGGGGTTATGTAAGAAACCCTAATTTAGATCAATTTAAGTTCAAAGATTCATTGTAGCAGCTTTTCCGTTTAAGTTCAAAGATTTATTGTAGCAGCTTTTCCGTTTAAGTTCAAAGATTTATTGTAGCAGCTTTTTCGTTTTCTGGTTTCGGCGTTCAGTGAGCGTATTAAATTAGTCTAATGACATCTATTTTTTAATGCACCAAGTTTTATTCGCTTACCTGTGTCCAGATTGTGTTTTCATAAAATGTAACACAGCCCCTTCATCCACCAAATCTTTCCATTCTAGAGATGTAAAATTTCCAGAAAATTTGTAGCCATGGGAAAAAAAGATTTTTTTTTCTCTCGAAAGATTGGAAAAAATGGGAAAATTGATTTTTTTGTGAGTTAAAAAATAAAGTTTAATAGTTATATTTTTTCACTGAACGAAAAAGGAGCAAATATATATGTACCGTCTATATTGTTTTTCCTTCGTAGAAATATGTACAAAACTATTTAAAAAGCTATTTTGCTTTCTCACTGCTGGAACTCTTCTAAGTTAAGAAACGGTAAAATTATTCAATAGTCAAACCATCGTTCAGCAGTTAATTTTGAGCAGGATTTGGTTTTATAAATTGGAAAATCATTTTTTTTTTAAATTTTTAACAATAACTAATCATTTGTTTTCTTTTTAGACCAATTGGATATGTATTCTGGTTTGCAAATATTGATCACATATGTATTGGACTTCAGTTTGGAAACATTTTCGGAGGAGATCCCAAACTCCCCCCTTCAACGCAATTAAAAGTTGTCTAAAATTAAGTTTTTTGAACTTCAATGTTATAAATTCACTGATAGAGGGGCCTCAAAGAAGGGGCGATTGCCCCTTCCTTGTATCCACCCCTGGTAAAATAATACGTGACCATTTTTTGTTTACATTTTTTCAGACAAAACACTCAAAATTGAGAACGAAACTTTTAAACTGTCCGATCTTCTTAGTTGAAACCTTCCGCGCATTTACGCATGCGTCAGGTCTCTGATCTTACCAAAATAGGGGCGATAGGTAAGATAACAATAAGGAGAAGAATAATAAAAAGCATTTTGAGCCGTATCAAACAACGTGGAACGATGCTAATTTCAAATACATAGTTTAGTTGAATGTGTCAAAAGGATATAGCAAATACAAGTTTCAAACTGATGACTTCTGACAGTTGTGACCCACAACCCATCTACCCTTTTTTAAGAGGAATTGTTTGCGAGTGCTAGGCGCGGTTTTCAAGGTCGGACAGTACCGTTTTTATTTTGTCGTTATATATTTATATTTGTAAGTTGGTTATGATTACGAATGGGTTTACCTTTTAATGTTTTGGCTCCTGCTTTAAAACTGATGCTAAAAAGGTAATCGATGGTGTTCAAAGAATAAAATTATTCTTTACTTTTTAGAGAAATTTTCAGCTGCACTTTTAAAGTCGGTTTTATTTTCTTTTTTAAAAATATTTTTATTTTATTCTTTTTAGTGTAAATGTATTTCAAAAATAGGATATTGCCATCACGACATTTCATATAAAAATCTTATTGTTTTATACAAATACTCCATATTGAAAAATACATATGTATCAACGCTTCTAAAATGTTAACCGATTGGAACTAAAAACTAATCATTGATCCTTTCTGGGATTTATTTGTACACTTATTTAATTAAAACATATAAATATTAACGTTATCTTAAACAACCTTATATTTCAAAACAATACAAGTTACCCTTAATAAGAAATGATATTCACTTAGCCCGTTGTTCCCGTTATTTATAATTGACATTCGATAAAGATAAATATACAGAGAGAGAGAGAGAGCAGTTATGGTAATGCATTTGATATTTGCTTCGGAGAAGCCTTTATTTAAAATTTTCATTATGATGATTATTATTACCGCTTCATAACAATCACGTTTTTATTGTAACAATGGGTTGCATATTTATATATAAGCATTTATTAGGCAAATTGCCTGAAATTCGCTGTTTTTTTTTTTGAGAATAACTTGTTTTTCTAAAGAACTAATATGGTCAATCAAAGGTATGGGGACATAAGTTAGACCACACCCCATTCATTGAAAAAAGAATCGTCGAAATCGGTTTACCAGATCAGACGCTATGAGCCAGCAAAAAAAAAAAAAGTGCATGCACTTCAACTTGAGAGCCTCCGTCTTGTTGGAGTCGGTTAAAAACTTCTTTCTTTCTTTTTATTCTGAATTTAATGTTTATTATTTGTGCATGGTTCTTTAGTTTGTGCGCCCTTTTTAGTTGTATTTGAAATTGTTCTTCTGATTTCGGTTGTGTCACTTGACGTTATGAGGCCCATCGCTGCAGAAGCGTACATATACTTATATGCGCCCCTTTGCAAGATTTTTAAATGCCCCCCCCCCCCCCCCCCCACACACATTACGCACAAGAAGAAGCTCTGGAGTGATATTGGCTGCGGAAAAATTACACATTTAGCAAAAAAATATTTTTTCAGAGTAAATTGAGCTATTTTTTTTCTGGATTGTGCGCCCTCAAACCATGTGCCCCCTCGCACCGCGGGGGCTGCGGTTGTGCTATGTACGGCACTGCATTGCTCCCTCATGATTCTAAATAAATAACAATGTGTGAACGAATTTAGTTCATTTAAATCGTCTTCCTTTTTTTTAAACAACGAGAACAGCAGCAGAACTAATAAATTAAAATGAATAGAATCAGCTTGCAGAATCTGCTGAGAGACAGCTGGAATGCAACATTTCAAGTCTTTATCACAATTTACTTTCGGAGCCCATTTGTCTGTTTCAATGCCAAATCGCGGCCCAATTTCTCTGCCTAGATCAAAGGTTAAATAGCTGCTCACGCTTCTTGGCCAATGAACCTCTGCGACAAAGAGACAAATATCGATACACAACCTTTTTCTCACATCCTGATGTATTTATTTACTCTTGCTACTCGCCGCTTGTTCACTTTTTCTCGCCAACGAGACGACAAAGGCAAGATGGCTGCTGATATCACTTTATAAATAGTTTAGTTATGGGTCAGGTAATCTGTGACCATAATTTCTGTGACATAGGGAGAGATGAAAAGTGTACCAAAGAAGAATCGAATGACCTTTGCGTTCTCGTCAAGGTTGAAGCTTTATTTTCTACTGGACACAACGTCTGTGATGTATAGATGGCCCTTTTTCTTAAAAGTTTCAGAGAATACGCCCACTCATATATGTATCTTAATATCAAAGTTTCAAAGAAAAAAAAATGAAAGAAAATTAAATATTTATTTCGTTAGCGTTATTTCTTCTCGATCTGTTACATAAAACAAGTAGAGAATACACTTGCTTTGAGTGTAACAGAGATTCCCTATATAAAATTGTGAGAATTGTTGGTGAAGATCAACGGTCATGTACAGTAGGGTGGAGCGAAAAACAAAAATTTTGGAATCTTATTCTGCAATACCCGGCAAAAGCTGTGCATGCGTAAGTACAATACACATGTAAAATATTATCAAATTTGAACAACTCCTTTAGGGTCCTACCAGGGCTTGAATTTCTCTAAAAATACGAAAAAATTTCAATTTCCTAAAATTTTTTGGAAAATATAAATAATCACCATTTTTGTTCTAATACCATTAAAATGCTTCCTTTCAACACTCTTTTCATGCATCTTCAAAATTATTTACATTCTATTCAGTATTATGTTCGCACATAAACCGCAAATTTCCGTGAAATTAACCAAAAGTTGACTTTTTTTACCATTTTTTTGCACATAGCAACAATTCTTCTTTTGTAATCCAGATACTATTTTTTTTGCAATGAATGGGCATAATGCAGCTTTTAGTTGTAAATGCAATTATATTTCGTTATATTAACAGCCCAGAACGCACCACAAGGAGGTAGCTGCATTTTGCGTGTCATTCTGCATTTTCTATCCACCCAGCCTCGTTGTTTACATATTTTCAACGCATTTATACGGATGCAATTTCTTTCTGATGTTAAATAGGTTTCTCCTTTTGAATCAAAGTTTGAAGTTAGACTCATGACTCAGTTTTGGCACTGATGATTGCGAGCCATAAAGTTTTTCATTTAAATTCATATCTTTCCCTTTCCTTCAATAGCAGTTTGCCGTCTCACTAACCAGTTGTAAACCCTTAAAGCTGTCAGAGTATAGAAGAGGTATACTTAATGAATCACTGATAAAGTGCAACTTGTTTTTGAAAAGTTAACTTATTAACGTGCAAGAACTCGGTGGAAGATATCGAAGCTTTAAAAAATTCTTTAAAAAACGAGTAAAAGTACTTGATGGACATTGTCAATGTAATACAGAAAGAAAAAGTGACCCTGATCTCACTATCAAAAATCGGAGACCTTTCAGTCATTAGCGTTCGTTAATTCGAGCTAACAGAGTTATGAATTTAGTAATTTTCAAGATGAATTTTTAATGAGACGAAGATACTCGTCAGTTATATCTTTAAAAAATATAATGGTTCAAGAAATTAGAAATTTAAAAAAAAAGAAAGAAAATTCCCGTGAAACATGGAATTGTATGTATAATAGGGTGATTCAAAAAAATGTTTTTTTGAATTTCTCTGGTCTTACCCCGCAGTTTTTTTACACTATTCATGAATGTGATGTATGTAAAATTTTAGCTCAATTGAATAATATTTAGAGGTCGCTCAATGCGATCGAATTCTGTTGAAAATTACCAATTTCGAGAGTTGGAGTACATAGCTTCATTACCCGAAATAATATTATTCTTCATATAAAATGGAGTAACTTAAAACGTTAGTTTACTCTACTAAGTAATTAGTCAAAAAAATAATAGCTCAAAGTAAGTTGTAACGATTACCCCCTCCCCCCGCTCCAAAGCTGCATTATCTCTTAACTGAGTTTGAGTAGAAAATGCAGCTGCAAGCTCGGGCTGTAGTAGAGGGGCTATGGTCCAAAATATAGCCGGAAACTGCATTTTGTGATAAAAGCATGAAAGTTGGTGTGTATGTAGACAATGTATTTATAAACATTTTTAGAAGGGGAGCCATTCGGAAATCCCCACCCAAACCCCTCCGGCGGCCATTTTTGGTCAAAAAGTCCGAAATTGCTTTTCTTATTTTTTTTTCAAAAAACACCTTTTTTATCATCTTATTAAAGTTCAATTATGTTAAACAAAGATTAGAAAACCGTCAAAATAGCTTAAAACCGATTAATTTTAATAGTACTCATTAAAAATTCGTTTTTTTCTAAAAAACTGAAATTGATCAAAATCTTCCAAATTGTTTTCAGGGGCCGGTTTAAGGGTGTCCAACTATGTATATGAAAGCACTATATTAAAGAAAAACAATTTAGTTGCATTAAAATCCCAGCAATCCGAACCCCAAAAATCCGAAACTTTGGAAAACCCGAGCACATTTTTTAAAACTTACTCATAAAAATGTATTGCATAACTGAAAATAAAAACAGAAATTAAAAATCATAAGCAAAACTAGTACTTTTTCAAAACTTAAAAAACCGTTTGAATTGTTCCTTAAGAATGAATATTTATCTTTGATTAATTAAAATAAAACCAGTTTTCTTTATGGACGAAAAAAGTAATAAAAAACACGTCAAACATTTTGAAAAAAAAATACGCAATGTCATGGAAATTTTACTCACATTCAGCAGGATTATAAGTTACGCTTGCACCTATAAAATAGGGGGGGGGGGAGGCACGATCATATTTTTATACAACTGAGAAATTCTAAAGAAAAAGCTTTAAAACAAATTTCAAGTTTTTTTCTCATTAAACGATTTGAGGAGTTTGTTCTCTAAAAGATGAGAGAAGAAAAAAAAAAAAAATTGCTGTAATAAAAAGTTTAGTGCTGTGTTAATTAAGCAACTTCTCTACTACTTATCATATTGTGCTGTTATTGAAAAGTAACATTTTATAACAAAAGAAACAACTGAATTTCAATATAAATCTGAGCAAGCAATTATATACAATGATTATGTGTAATGGCTATATACAAGCTGATTTTTCGTAATTGAACTGGCTAGTAATTTACAGAGATATACAACATTTTCCATTGCAGAATTTACACATTGGTGCACACAGTCCATTTTTGAAGCACCAACAAGTTTTTGAGAGCAGTTTGTTTTACACTTGCGTGACGTAAATTCGCTTAAGACATTTCACCTCTTTCAAGAATTCATTTGTTAATTTAGTTTCTATGAAAAGCATTTCTGACTTATTTAATCCATCAAAATTAGATTGTGGTGGCTCCTTCACCGAAAGATATGCTGGAATTACAAATAATGATATACCTGATGTGGTAACTTAGCGACCTTTTTAGAAGATGGTATTTCGGGAAATACAAGAGGAATTTTTGAGCCTTGATGCTGAAATGGCCATGCTGAAACAATGAAATGCTTGTTATATGGAAAGAGTCCTTGTTTGTTGTACTACTAGAGTTATAATAAAAATTATCGTGCGCGGCCGGTGTAAAAACAAAGATCCTGAAATGTGAGGGAAATGTATTTTTATATTTATCAATTTGTTTTTAACTGATGCTTTGCAGAGTTCAGTAGAAATCTTAAGAAGCCTTGAGTAAGAAATGAAAAGTTCCAAAATATGCATTATGTCAACAAGACTTTTTCTTCTAGTCTTTTCGTGTACTTTAATGGCCAAATAAACAGGTATTAGTTGTTCCTTGTTTACTTGATGCTTGATAGTTTGCTTTGTTAATTTGTTTGAAGTATATATATATATATATATATATATATATATATATATACATATATGCATATTAAATACAACTGACAAATTGCAAGTAATGGTTGAAAAGGAAGACCATCAATATTGCAAGTACCATATAACAAGTTATTTAAAAGGACGGAAGAAGAGGATCAACAGTTTCTTGCTGACTCTTCAAATCCGCCTTCGACGCTGGCAGTTGACTTTCAAATGCATGTCCTAGTGGAATTCACTATCATGTCACTTGCGAGAGCATCTTCGAAACTGCTAGTACTGGAGACACATATTGATTCACTTACCTTTACAAACTAAAACATATTTAAAGCCTGATTTCTCTGCATGCATATGTCCATGTCCGAAGTGTGATAATATCTTTGCTCTAAGCCCGGTATTGTCAACATCATTAGCAGATTTATTTTCGATTGATAAATTGTGTTGTAGCATAAGTCTTCTATTCCTTCAGAATAATATTTTAGTAGAACGAATATTCTGAAAATTGGATACTTATCTCCTTTGTTAACTCTAAGATTTTGCGAGTAAGAAATTACTCGGTGTAGGGCAATTAATTCAATTCGTGAATAAATATTTTCCTCAGAACAATCATTTGCTGTCCTTCATGAGTGATAAAGTTTTACAAGTAAAGTTTTACGAATGCAAGTACGGTGGTACTTGCATTCTTGAGCTATTATGTCAGCTTGCGCCAACTCAGCAGTGAGCGTACTGTCTGCTTTTACCAACACGCAATTTCGTATTTTCTGTCAACTGATTTCGTCAGAACTAAATGTAACTCCTGTCTATTTTCACCAGGCTTATCAAAAAAGAAACACAAATCTGGAAAGGATGAAGTGCATTTCTTTCTCTTCTGCTGAACTGAAGCCTCTTCAAAATGTTTACTTACGTGGCACTCTTCACAGTTTTCCTTTCTCTTTCTTTCTTCAGCTCTTCTGACTTTTGTACTGTTATACCTCAAGATACAAGATTTATGCCACTTATCCCTCTTTTCATTAAATTCTTCCGATGCAAATAATTCTTCAAATTTAAATCTACCTACATTTACAAAGTCTGATAATTGCCTAATTTTTGCCTGTTTTGACAGAATTTCGAACATTGTTTCATAACCTCAGTACAAGACTGATACATTTAAAGTTGCTGCAGGGCACAATAGATTTTTTTTGGAGTTAATTTCGAACAGAAAATAAATCTTATCCAGTAAATATCTGTTGTAATAATTTTGGTAAAAACAACATTTCCTGGGGTTGTTTTTACCAAACGTAACCCTTGGTTATTGCCATTTAAACTTTTAAACCATTAAAGCTTTAACAATGCCATTTAAATTTTTAACCATTAAAGTTTACCATTCAAACTTTAACACTTAAACAAAATTAAAATAAATGCATTTAAAACAATACTTTTGAACATGTGAAACAACAAGACTATGAGAAACCGTAACTTATAAAAATATGAGCATCTTTCCTAATCTCGATCCATATAAATAGCATTTACGGGAACATATGAACAATGACACATGTTACCAATGATAAACACACTGGAAAATATTCGTCACCTAATGAACGACCATATTTGAAGAAAAAAAATCAGCAACGGCAACGATAATAAAAATTAGAGGAAAAATAAATTTAAAAGTAAAACTTTAAAATTTCTGAAATTGAAACTTTAAATTGTATTTTGGTAGAATCATGCTATCTTGACATTAACTTTTCCCTCAAGTTCTTGTGCTTTTGTACCCTTGGGGAACATTTTCGATGATGTGTGCTTAGTCATAAAAATGAGAGGTATCATGACCGGATAATTGGACGGTTCGGTCAATTAGGATCCGGATAACCGGCACCCTACTTTTTTTAAGCATTTATTTAATGTATATTTACATTCTTAAACCATTAATGCATTTATGGGGGGAGGGAATTCACTTCCACGAATTTATTCTTAAAAAATATCGATTTGCCAAAAAAAAAGCATTTTTGGGTTGTTCTTTTTAAAATTAGTCTCTAAGTGGAGCTTTAAACGATAAAAAATACAATAAACGCCTATGTAATGACATAGCCAATGATTTAAGAAGAAAATAATAATAATAATTACAAAAAAGCGCTATTTCTAGTTTTGGACCAAAAATGGCCGCTAAGAGGGGTTTGGGGGGGATTTCCGATTGGCTCCCCTTCTAAAAATGTTTTTTTATACATTGTCTACAAACCTACCAAATTTCATGCTTTTATCACAAAATGCAGTTTCTTTTCCCGTAGCCCCCTTACTACTGTGGTTTCTGTTTCCTTTTCGGTTGTTTGAGGTGTATGAGTTTATTTGGCTAAAACACCTAGCATCCACTCTAGACAGGGCCCAGTATAAGTGACAGAAAGCCACTTTGATAGTATCTGCTACAATACAAAGTATGGGTCAAAATGGGGAGAATTTGACAACGTCCATAAAACGGTAAATGCAAACTATTTGCTCTGAATTGGCCGTTAACTTACAAAAGTCGTTTAAATCTAGGACTTCCTTTGATAGTGCACTGGAACGAAACACTTATGCAAAATATATTGGGAAAATGAAGGATGATCGGCGGGTTTCATACCAGTATTAGTATCAGGACTACAAGCATTGATGATTTACTTCTGGGTTCTAGTAAGTTAGTCAGGCATTGGAATTGCTACGGAAAATGCTGCTATACGATAACCAGTTAGATAAATGGGAACTTACTGAGCTCGTACGTGGTACACTAGGTGGCCAAAAGTATCCGGACACTTTCAAAAATTCACATTTTTACATATAGCTCGAGAAATAAGTGATCAATTGTTCCTTAACTTTAGTCATACAAAATATAGGCTTCGCCGAACATTTCCAAGTTGAAATTAAATTACCCTTGCATTTGGGGGTCGACAAGAAGGGGGGTTGAAAGTAAAACCGCTTTTTGACCATAACTCTTTGAAAGTAGCTCGGAATAAGCTATAAATTTCAGTAATTAATTAGCATACTATGTTTAATGACTGTACAAATTTTTATGAACGTACCACTCTTACTTCCGAAGATATGAAACATTTTTTAAAAAATGGCAATTTTATTTGAAGGGTTTTTGCTCATAACACGCAGAGTTTTTGATCAAACCTTATCAAAACTTCAGGAAAAATGACAAAATACAAGAGAAAGAACATACTAAAACGGTAAATAAAAATATTAAAAATCCGATGAGATATGAACGTTAAAAGGAAATATTTTTTCACGGCGCATGCGCGAACGACAGAAATTTATAACTACAAAAATATTGTACTCTGATTTATACTTCATCTTATAAAAAAAGTTTCAGTTGAATATCATGAAAATTGAAAAAGATATCAGCGATCTAGTGAGCTGTATTTCATGCATTCGCAGACAATACATAAAAAGTGAGGGTCTGTCCACAAAGAGCTATTTTTAAATTAAAGGTTATTGCGTCATCGTTCAAAACCAAAGTTTCAGGGGGTGTCCGGATACTTTTGGCCACCTACGTATAAGGTCTTTTTGGCCGAATAGGCGAAATGTGACTTCTATGCCGAATATAAATTTTTCAAACTGTATACAATTTAACATTGAAGAAAATGCTCAATTGTTACCACACTATTTGTGGAGAACCCCTTGCCATTTATGTATTGTCTGCGAATGAATGAATTACAGCTCACTAGATCGCTGATATCTTTTTCAATTTTTACGATATTCAACTGAAACTTTTTTTATAAGATGCAGTATAATCCAGGCTACAATATTTTTGTAGTTATAAATTTCTGTCGTTCGCGCATGCGCCGTGAAAAATTATTTCCTTTTAACGTTCATATCTCATCGGATTTTTAATATTTTTATTTACCGTTTTAGTATGTTCTTTCTCTTGTATTTTGTCATTTTTCCTGAAGTTTTGATAAGGTTTGATTGAAAACTCTGCGTGTTATGAGCAAAAACCCTTCAAATAAAATTGCCATTTTTTAAAAAATGTTTCATATCTTCGGAAGTAAGAATGGTACGTTCATAAAAATTTGTACAGTAATTATACATAGTATGTTAATTAAGTACTGAAATTTATAGCTTATTCTGAGCTATTTTCGAAGAGTTATGGTCAAAAAGCGGTTTTACTTTCAACCCCCCTTCTTGTCGTCCCCCAAATGCAAGGGTAATTTAATTTCAACTTGGAAATGTTCGGTCAAGCCTATATTTTGTATGACTAAAGTTAAAGAACAATTGATCACTTATTTTTCGAGCTATATGTAAAAATGTGAATTTTCGAAAGTGTCCGGATACTTTTGGGCACCTAGTGTATGTGTTTCAATACGACATGCATTGCCGGTACTAAAGTTGGAGCATGTTTGAACTTGGGGGAAAAAAACTATAGAAGTAACTTTTATATTGTGCTTTCCGCCAATATATTTAGACATTGTGTTTTCTGTGGTATTACAACCGAAATCTATTCTACTCTTGGTCTCTCGGTATTTTAACCGATAAACCAAGAAATAGGTAGAATTAGGGAATTTGATTGCGTGCAATGTCAGAAGCGATGTTCACGCAATTGCGTGGAACCATCCACTGCCATTGGATCTACAATACTGCTTTTTAAGCGGTTTCAGCAATCATTGTCCAGAATAAAACATTCTAATTTTAAACCTGGAGTGAGGAACGATGAGGTTGAGGAGTTGGTAGCACATTCAGAGCAACGTGCAATTAGTAATGGAAGTTGCGCAAAGTTAACTTCTGATGAACTAGTAAAAGAAGTGTCCAAGGAAGATACTAGAGCTTGGTGCGATTTTCTTGAGCAGAGCACCTTTTCTTGGTGTATGTTTTCGTGTCCCAGGAGTGGTTCCTCGTGTTATATCTGTGTTAAAGATTCTTTATGGCTTCAAGTTATGGATATTTCCCAACCAGTTCAAACTTGCAGCTGGACAAACAAAAGGTATTCGTAACATATGAATGTGATTTCTTTCACATTCTTGTCGTTAATGGGAAAGAATATCTAAGAGCTGGGTTCCCAGCAACCCTTTTTGAGCAAACAAGTACTAAGAAATGATTTGGAATATTTTTAGCGTCCTTATTCATGTAAAGAAGAAACTCAAAATATATCAGCTGTTTGATCTTGAGCATTCGAATCTTTAAGATAGCAGCTACCAACAAGGCTTTATACTACCAAAGAAACTGAGGATTGCAAACGACTATACGGAGCGTGGCATGGCCCTTATTGAATATTGAAGCATTTGTTAAGACTATCACTAACGACGAAAAACAAAGACAGTGTCTTCTTCAAGTGGTACAGGAACACAGAAAAGGTTTCAAAGTTGCAAAAAAATAACCTTAAAAAGTATTGCAATAATTAATGAGCGAATTACTATATATTTAATGTATTTAAATTTGTTTTTTATATTTTTTCCGTATTTGATTAGTTTTCATATTTTTCTGCATTTCATTGGTTTTTCAGATATATAGTTCATTTTGTGATTGCACGCTTTTTTTCTTCGGAGATATAAAAAGCAATGAAGTAACTTTATTATTATTATTATTTACGTTCGCATTTGTGCCACTATCACAAAATTTGAAGTACTCCTAAATGTATAAATGTAAATATAGTTTACTAAAATTTTGGGCGAATAATTCAGTGCATATAAAGGGCCTAAATAAGACGGTAAGACGAATAAAAATACAAATGCTACTTTTTTCTATAGATATCATTTACGATCACGTTTTTGTCAATATCACGAAATTTCATGGAGTTTGAGCGACCTCTAAATATTAATATATTTTGCCAAAATTTTGCACAAATAATCAGTGTATATAGTGGCACAGAATAAGAGGGGAAGACGCACAAAAATACAAAGTTTTTTTTCCATACATTTCTGAATCACCCTAATGTATAATGAAAGTTACGCAATCTATAATTCATTTAATTGATGTTCTTCTCTTTTTCGTGGATCCGCTGATTCGAAGAACTGCCTGCTTTGTTAGTTTTGAGAGCTTGTAATTGGCCGTAGAAGTGGACGATAGTCAAACTGTAAAGGAGTTATGTTACGGAAAGGCATACAACATCAGAAAACACTTTGATAACTAAATGAGAATATTTATGACAAATATTAAGTTTTGAAATTTCAAACTATGAGATTTTTTTAATTGACATCATTAATAGAAGGAAAGTAAACACGCGTTGACCAGTCAATTTATTCTTATATAGTTTTAAACTTTTATAGAATGTGTAATTTTTAATATGATTACAGCTCCATGTTTCACGGAAATTTTCTTTCTTTTTTTTAAATTTCTAATTTCTTGAACTATACAGAAGGGTAATTTTTAATGATATAACTTACGAGTATCTTAATCTCATTAGAAACTCAGCTTGAAAATCAACAGCTTCATAACTCTGTTAGCTCGAATTAATGAAAGCTAATGACTGAAAGGTCTCCAATTTTTGATAGTGAGATCAGGGTCACTTATTTCTTTCTGTATTACATTGACAATGTCCATCAAGTACTTTTATCCGTTTTTAAAGCTTTGGTATCTTCCACCTGTACTTTATCAATTATTCAATAAGTATACTTCTTCTACACTCCGACTGTTTTAAGTGTTCAAAAGAGGTTAGTGAAACGGCAGATCGCTATTGAAGGAAGAGACAAGATATGAATTTAAAGGAAAAACTTCGTGCTCGCAATCGTCAATGTAAAAACTGAGTCATGAGTCAAACTTCAAACTTTGATTAAAAAGGAGAAACCTGTTTAACATCAGATAGTAAATGCATCCGTATAACTGTGTTGAAAATATGTAAACAACGTGGCTGGGTGGATGGGAAAGGCAGAATAACACCCGAAATGCAGCTACCTCCTTGTGGTGCGTTCTGGGCTGTTAATGTAACGAAATATAATGGCATTTACAACTAAAAGCTGCATTTTGCCCATACATTGCAAAAAAAATAGAATCTGGATTACAAAAGAAGAATTATTGCTATGTGCAAAAAAATAGTAAAAAAAGTCAACTTTTGGTTAATTTCACGGAACTTTTGCGGTTTATGTACGAACGTAAATAATTTTGCAGATGCATGAAAAGAGTGTTAAAAGGAAGCATTTTAATCGTATCAGAACAAAAATGGTAATTATTTATATTTTCCAAATAATTTTAGAAAATTGAAATTTTTTCGTATTTTTAGAGAAATTCAAGCCCTGGTAGGACCCTAAAGGAGTTGTTCAAACTTGATAATATTTTGCATGTGTATTGTACTTACGCATGCACAGCTTTTGCCGGATATTACAGAATCAGATTCCAAAATTTTTGTTTTTCGTTCCACCCTAATGTACAGAAGCTAAAAACAGATTCTTGAACAAATATCAATTCAAAGGATACACAAGAGAAGAAAGATTTAATTGACTCTGAATGGTGCAAATCTTGCTCGAGTACTGCAGCGGGAGCAATGAGAAATGTGAACCATAAAAATATGAGCTGATTCCCCTTTGATACATCATTTTGACGTAATTATATCTGTTTGATGTCATTGGTTTATTTGGCATCATAATTTTTATACTCCTTGAAATAATTTTCATGTTCCTAAATATTCCCTGGCAAGAAATAAAAAAAAAAAAAATTGAAAGTTGAATTCTCTCAATTTTTCAACTTTTGAATCATTTCTTGTGGTGAATATTCGTAAAAATGGTAAAAAAAATCTAAAACGGACAAATTTTACAAAAAAAAAAAAAAGTAACATGCATTCAAAGGCAATTCCTACTTCTATTCCATATTCAAATGAGTTAATTTATTGATGTAAACCACTTTTCAAATTTTTTGGGTCAATCCACAAACGGTGCAGGCTTATTATCTATTTTTTTTTAAGCAGCGAAGTAGCGACTACAATTCAAAAGTGGTTTGTAGTCGCTACATTAAAAAAAAGTAGTTGTAGTTGTAGTTAACTACATTTGTAACAAAGTGATTGTAGTTGTAGTTCGCTACAAAATAAATGTAGTTTTTCCAACCACTGGTCAAGAGCAATGTGGAGTGGTGTTGGGGATAGAAGGAGCAAATCTAAAGTTTTTTTTTTTTTTAATTTGACTATATTAATTGTATTTTAAAAATTGCTGAAAAAAAGACCTTTAAAAAATACGGAATATAACCTCAAAAATCAACCAGGCTGACTAACATACCCTTCCCCTTACGATTCAAAGTTAAATTCTTATGAAAGAACATGCAAACGTAAGAATTTTCAGCTTTTACTTTGGTGAAATAAATCAATCCATTTAGTAAAACATTTTTCACTCGATTATTACTTTTTAATCGTGAAAGTGAGGTTGCAAGGCCCCTTTACTTTTGAAAGTGAGGGGCAGTCGCCCCCCTTGCCACCCCCCCCTGTACGAGCCGCCTATGTCTATAAGCAGATTTTTAAAAGAGCTGTTCTTTCTGAGATTAATTGTGTGTAAAAATGAAATCGATGTTTTGAACTTGTTTCACGATTAAACTAAATGTCAGTTTTTTCAATGTATACCTGTTGTGAGTTCCGATATATGATTTCTCGCTGCACGAAAATATTCAGAAGAGTGCTCTGTTTGTTTAGAAAATTAAATGCATAATATTTTGTAAATTTTGTTATTTATTCAAAATTTGATTTTTTTACACTTTACGAAATTTCAAGATGCTTTCTAATTGTAACTATACGCTTTTCTCTAACGGTTCAGAAATTAGCTATAGGAGCACGATTGGAGTGGACACCTTGTATAAATTCTAATGAACTATAGTACGGTCTGATTCTCTTAGGTAAAACCTTCCGCACATTTACGCATGCGTCAGGTCTTCTTTGATCTTACCAAAATAAGGATGATAGGTAAGATAACAATAAGGGGAAGAATAATAAGAAGCATTTTGAGCCGTATCAAACAACGTAGAACAATGCTAATTGCAAACACATAGTTTGGTTGAATTTGTCATAAGGATAGCCAATGTAAGTTTTAAATTGAAAACTTCGGAAAGTTCCCACCCACAACCCATCACCCCTTTTTTACGTGGAATGGTTCGGGAGTGCTAGGTGCGGTTTTCAAGGACGGACAATACAGACTTTTCGCTTCTAAAATACGGTAGTAAAGAAATGTACTCTTGAGAGGAGTGAGAGTTTAGCTTCCTAAGTGAAATGAAGAGAAGATGAATTTATTTTCTAAAAGAAATCTTAAAAGTTGGTTTTATGGAAAGGACATGTCTTCGATAATTAAGTTCCTAAAATGGGGGAAAAAATCCAAGTGAAAGACAATATTTCTTAAGGTAATCATCAACATAGTTTACTCACCGACTTGGACTGATGAAGAAATTTAGATTTATCTTTACGTAAAAGGAGTGCTTATTAAGTAAAACTCAATTAAAAACTGGGGGAAACACAATAAATTTAAGGAAATATGAAAATGGAGAAAGAAAATAAAATACAAAATGCTTATGACAATTCTTAAAGATCTAACTTGAAAGTTTCTTATATAATTTGTTGTAAGCATAATTTAGTTTCAAGTTTTTATTTTAAAAGTAAAGAAAAAACAAAGCATAATTTTCTTTACTTCAAAGCGGCTGTTTGTTCCTTTTCTGAATTAGTTCGATTGTTCTACACCATTATCTTTCACCTGTTCGATTTCTTCCAATTTATTTTTATTGCTTCGAAAACTAGGTTAAGGTAAAATAAGTTCAAATGGTGAAAATATTTTCCTAACTTTGATGTCATCCAAAATTAATCTATTTTTTAAAAGAAATCATTTCCGTTCTTCATGCTGAGTCACAAACAACGTTCCTTTCATTTACTCAAGAGAAGATATTTTCTTCAGGACACAGCTTTCTGCCTAGCGATTTAGAGTTTGGAGATGTTGAGCGCTCTTTAAAAATCCAACAGCGCCTATACACAGACGTAGACTACATTAATGTTATGAAGGAGTGTAGGAGGAAAAATAAATCTGTTGTTAACAAATAGAAAGGCAAGAAATGGTTTCAATTCACAAATAATTGGAAAATACTGCAAACAGAAAAATCGATTCAAACAAAGATAAAGTGAGTTAGCTGAAGACCCATGAGATCAAAATTTTGAAAAGTGAGCCCTTCAAGCTCTACATGAAAACTAACACAACAGAAGGAAACGTGCAGATAATAGATATAGAAAAAAAGAAGAAAGGTCGACAACACAAGTCGTTTAAAGATATACAGTTGGATTCCTTATGGCTAATGGGTAAACCACTGTCAAAAGAAAAGATCAAAGACCTCAAAGAAATTTTGAAGCTAGTACCACAAGACTTATATTTTTATAATTTCTTAAGAACTGCTCAACAGGGGGAATTTTCAGATGATGTTGACAGTTTTGGAGTTTCAAATGTGGACTTTGACATTGATGAAGATGAGGATTAATATCTTTTAAACAATTTTAATTATTTCTGAAATTTTTTGTACAGCATTTTTTTTTCATCAATAAAACACATGATTCATCATTAATAATGTGTGTTACCTTTTTTTTTAACCCTCCATTCCTTAATAACCTATAAAGCAAAAAGCGTTTATCCAACATTTTTATTTTTTTTATATAGAAACAATTGAAATTTTTTATTGAAAAACACATGAAAAAATAAGTTTAAATATTGCGTTCATGGTAACATATTATTGGTATATTGATATAGAGCTCATGATTTGCCAGAGTTTGTTGACTTTAAAGCCCATTATCTCAAAATCAGGTTTTTGTGGGTTGAGTCGTTTTTGCATAACACCATCCATAAAATACAATGAAATTATTTAAATCTCTTCTGTTTTTTAGCCGTTTTTCGTTTTTGATAGTAACACAAAATTAAAGCCATAGTGCTCCTAAACTATGTTTTAAATTTCACAAGAAAAAAAGCATCAAAGCGCAGATTTCGCATTACGCGGCCTCAAAGTATGGTTTTTAATCAATTTCGCACAATTTTAACCTGCATTATTTCAGCCAAAATGCGTTACCAGGAAATAAATTTAGCAGAAACTGAAAATTTATATTTTGAAAAAATATGTAGTACAAAATTCGTTTGAGGTTTAATAATTTTTTAAGAGAAAGATACTCTGATATTTTTCAAATTTTCAAAATTTGTGGTTTTTTGATTGCGTTTAACTCAAAATGGCATCGCTAGGAAAAAACTGTTTTTATATATTATGATACCTGCTTATCTGTAAAATAACGTAAAAAAGAAAGTTGCCTGTGGTTTTTCTAGTTTTAAAGATTATTATTATGTTTTTTTTTCTTTTTTTTAAGATCATTCTTATACATTTTCTCTTGGCCAAAATGTGTCCAATATGTAGGTCAGATATATTGAAACTTTAAGGATACAGGGATAATGTATATATATATCTGTGCATAGAAGGAGAAAAGGACTAACAACACTTCATTTAGGCTAAATTTTTAGAATTTTTAGTTTTTTAATTGCAGTTAATTCAAAAAACGATAAATCAATACTGAGGGAATTATTAAGTGTACATATTACTAGCTATTAATGACAGGGGCGGATACAAGGGAGGGGCGATGGGGGCGATCGCCCCTCCCTTGGGTAACTCCTCACCTGTAATTTTTCGATATTGAAGTTCTACAAATTCAATTTTATACGAGTTTTGACAAAGTTTGGTGAAGAAGGTTTGAATCTCTCATCCGAAATTGTTTCAGAATTGAAGTCCGAATCCTTTATTCATTGTGATCAATATTTATAAACCAGTATGCATAGCAAAAAGTAAGTGAGAAAAATTAATCGCCCCTCTTTTGAAAAATTTCTGGATCCGCTCTTGATTAATGTCTAGAAATACTGAAGCAAGTAAATATTGAGGCATCTTCAAAGGCTTGAGGTCATTGTGACCTCTCTAAAATCTAATGGCTTTCAATTGTAATTTTGCAATATTCTCTCCCAATTTGCTGTGTGGTTAGACAAAATATGCCGAGTAAGGAATATTTTAGGAGGTCAAAATGACTTCCCGTGACCTCCCATCAGGGACTCCAGCAGATATGAACATAGAGTACATGATTTTTAATACATTGCTCACGTGTAAACAGCGTATCATTTATTATTGTTGCAATCCGAAACGGAATATAACACGGTAAAAGGGTCAAAACTTAAAAAGCAATCGTGCAGCAAAAATACTTATCAAAATGCAATAAAGTTTCACACATGTAAGTTTGAAACCATTTCGCACCTTTTTAATCCTGTGCCCCTTAAACTTTGGAAAAAAGTGTTTTTTTGATCCACCCTAATGTGTACTTCATGTTATACTCTACAAGAAAATTAATGAACATGGAAAACGTAATTACTAAACATTCAATTTCTTGAAACTATGTTTGGATGATTTACACCACTCTCACTCTAAATACGACATTTGATAAAGTTGTTAGTTTCTTCAATGTTGTCACAATAACTTTCTGCTAAAAAAGAAAAGAAAAAAAAACTTTTTTAAAAAACTTATTTAGATCATATTCAAAGCACTTTAACGCATCGTTGAGTTATCTCGCCCATCTCTTTTGCAGAGTATGTGATTTGCATTTGACAAAATTTTGACGACACAGAGTATTACATTTCTCTTTACGATTGTTTGGCCGTGCAAAGCCTTTTGACGCTGCTCGAATTTTAAACAATGAGAAAAAAAAATCGTTTTTCTCTGAGGTAGTAGAATTTGAAAACTTAAAAAGGTAGTCATTTACATGCCGATACATGTTGATAAGCAATTTTGTATTTTCTATTTGCAGCTGTTTTCAGTAGATTTAGAGCAATTTCGAGTAATTGCTTCGTCTCTTTTTTCATTGAATTATATTTATTTGGTTTAAATCTCTTGAATAAGCTATTTAATTGAAACGTTAAGCATTTGATTTCTTCTTCATATTTTCCTAAGGCATTTTATTTCAAGTGAATAAGTTTTATCTTTAAATATTTTTCCTATTAAGAAGTATAATCGTTAAAAAAAAACTTCTAAAGATATGTGTTAAGTTTGCACCACCTAATATTTTTTCGCATATCTGACTTTAAAAGAAATTGAAGAAGTCTTAATGCTGCAATCTGGTGGCAATGTCATAACATCATCTTTTAACTTTAACTTTTGAGAAATAAGTTGGAAACATTGTGCTGAGCTCATTGTATAATCCAATAGTTCTGAAGGGGCCTCGGTGGAATCGAGATAGAGTATTCTCCTCGTAAGCGAGGTCGCGGGTTCGAGTCCCGCCCTGCCTATGGTTGTTATTTCAACCTCTCTGTGCCGTAAAACTGCCCTGTTCTTGTCAGGAGACAAGGCACATAGTACGCAGTCCTTATGTATGTCGAAGCTGATGGCTTCTCTAAAAAAAAAAAAAGTTGTGAAGCTACTGTTTCGAAGTTATTTTTAAATGCTGATTAGAAGTTGTTGAGATCTCTCACCTCACATTGTAATCTTCAATGTAATAGAAATATAGAAATCTTGTAAACTTACAATGAAATAACAAGGAGTTTTCTCCAGAATTAAAGAAGCCTACTTTCTCGTGTATTAACAAATAATTTCTAGCATCTGATTAATATTCTCTCAATTGCTTAAGACTGAAAATTATGCCTAACATACTTTTTTGACTTAAAAGCTGATTTGAAAAAAAAAAAAAAAAAAGTCTCTTTCATATGATGAAATCAATACGGAAAATATCTCTTTTCTACTAATAATAAAGCTGAAGGTAGGTCTGTTTGTCTGCCTTTCATTCATTCCTTCCTTCCTTCCTTCCTTCCTTCCTTTCTTCTTTCTATCCGTCTGACTGTTACGCGAGTAGGGCCAAAACCGTTGGTTCGATTTTCATAAAATTTGGCACAGAATTAGTTTCTCGAATGGGTGTGTGCACTTCGAAGCGTTTTTTCGAAAATTCAATTTTGTTCTTTTTCTATTATAATTTCAAGTTCATTTTTGCCAAAAATTTTTAAAATGGGGAGAGATATTTCGTATACATTTTAAAATTTTATGTCATTAGAAAGCTTGGAATTTTCTGCTAAAAATGATGTCAGTTTGAAGTTTCTACGAGCATTAGAAGAGCTGTAATAATTGTTTATAGAATCCCGGAATTCAAGGCATTCCTTGAGCAAGCCAAACGATTCTAATTAGTTAAATCTCTACTAATAATAAAGCTGAAGGTGGTTCTGTCTGTCCTTCTTTCTTTCTGTCTGTCTGTCTGTCTGTTACGTGCGTAGCGCCAAAACCGTTCGGTCGATTTTCATGCCACTTGGCACAAAATTAGTTTGTAGCATGTAGTTTTGCACCTCGAAGCGATTTTTCGAAAATTCCATTTCGTTCTTTTTCTATTCGAATTCTTAGCGGAAATTCGATAAAATAGGGAAGACATATTTCACACACATTTTCAAGTTTTATGTCATTCGAAAGCTTGGAATTTTCTGCACAAAATGAAGTTTTTTCGAAGTTTCTACGATCATCAGGAGAGCTGTAACAATTGTTTTTAGAATCCCGAAATTCAAGGCTTACCTTCAGTAAAGCAAACCAAACGATTCTAAAATGGTTCAGCTCGATAATAAAATTTGTTTGAAAAGAGAGATGAAAAGAATTATTTTATCAACGGAAATCAACTTTTCATGTTGTTACTATGGTTACGTGTTCATACTTACTTTTGTTTCGTTCTTTTTCCAGGGTTGCCAGACGTAGTATTTTTGATTCTACGGTAGTATTTTTTCGGCCCAAATAAGGAGCGTAGTATTTTTCTGGCAACCCTGTTTCCAATATACTAATGACTTAATTAAAAGATTTGGCGGATTTTTTTTTTTTCATTTTCATAGATTTCGCATTTCAGCAACATTGATTTTGGCAACGTTTGGAAACAGTAGTATTTTGTAATATTTTTTTAGAGGAGGTATATAGTATTTTTTGTTCCAATTCTCTGGCAACCCTGTCTTTTTCCCGGTGAAGATGCTTTGGGACCCTGCTTGGCGCGTTTTCAAAAAGTCAACTACGCAAAATAGCTAGGGTTACCACGCTTGGCGCGCCTATCGTTCATTTAGCGAGAAAAGGGTACCTAAAGCACAGATTAACGAAATATTGTATCAATTTCGATATTGCATCGTTTTTTTAAAGTGTTTCGTTTCGGAAAATGTATTGTTTTGTTTTTTAAGCTGGGAAAGAAAACTTTCTTCTTCTTTTAAACTTTGGTAAGATTTCTGTTGGTTTCTGTTATCAACAAAACTGTTCTTATTTTCTCTTTTGGCTTATTTTTGTCCATCTCCCTTGGGGTTGCATTCGAATGTTCTAAGGGGGTGTTTTACCCCATTTATCGGGTAAATCAGTGTTTTCAATGCAAGGTGATATGAATTGGTTAACAAAAGTGATATGAATTGGCGCGACCACTTGGCGATATATCGCCAAGCTTTTGATCGCCAAATATTTGACGCCAAATTGGCGAATTTTTTTTTTTGATTTAGGTTCAATTTGGCGCTGTTGGCGATATTTTGCGAAAAATCCACTGAATGATGTTAAAAACGACGATCTTTAGGAGATTAATCATTGTAAAATATTTTTTTGCATTGTTTCGTAGCAAACTAGGGCTACAAATGTTTGAATTGTTATCTTGCTCACTTCAAGCACTATTTTAGCACTTAAGGCATCTACTAAGAAATTTACACGTAAAATTAAGTAGTGTGGGGTCCATATCAGATCTTAATATCACTTTGAAGGAATTATAGTTGAATAAAACTAAAATAGAGCATTTTTTCTGATATATCAATTATTTTACAAATGAACTTTTAATTTTATACCACGGGCAAAGCCGTGCGGGTACCGCTAGTTATATAATAAAACCAAAAATTATGGCGCAATTGAATTCATTTTTTCAGCGGAAATTAACTTTTGTTTTGTTACCACGATGATGCCTTTTAGTTTATGCCATTTTTTAAAATATTTGTAAGCACATTTTGCTATATTTTTTAAACACATTTACACAACAGCGTTCCAAGACCTTTTGTCTTAATGAAAATGAAAAAAATCGAAATACTTTCACTGTTAAAAAATATCGCCTGCTTTTATTTTCACAGTTTTAATTAAAAATAGTATTTCGATTGCTTTACATTTTAATGGAACTTTTAATTTATTCATTTTTTTAATGGTCAATTTCTTTCGGAATGGATGTTGCAAGTGATATTTTTACCTGTGTCTTTGACAGTAAAACACTTAGCTCTGGTTGTTTCGAATGATTTTAAGCGTATTTTGGGGCCTCGACGGCGCAGTGGCTCTGCCCGTCAGCTTGTAATCTCAAGAGGCGCGGGTTCGATTCCCGCCCTTGCCCTGGGTGTAACCTCCTTCTCTGTGCTGTAAATTCTTTCCTTCAATAAAATCTGTATTGTACTATCTGTGGAGGCAAGGAGCATAGTACGCAGTCCTCATGTGTGTCGAAGTTTATTGACTTCTAGAATAGAATAGAATAGAATTAAGCGTATTTTAATGAGATGGATCTCTCTTTGGTAAAGGAAGTTTTCACTGATAGTTGTCGTTATTAGGATTTTCTCATTGCTTCACAGATTATGCTTGGAGTCTAGGTAAAATTATTTGTGTATATTTTAACTAACGAAACAAAGTCTTTCTTTTTGTTTTGGAGACGGATGGAAAATTTACATGCGCTCACATAGGTTCTTTTTTTTACTTTATTGCACGAGCTCAGCCGTGCTGACAGCTGGTAAATGAATAAAGTAGTAGCACTTTCTGAAGAATGCAGCTAATATTTTTTCCCCATTAAATGGTCTTTAATCGCTTTTAAAAGGAAAATAAATCATTTTAAGCTTTTTCTTTTTGCGTAAAAAAAAAAAATCTAAATGTGGTACCCATTTGTTAATTCTTACCAAGGAACTGCATGAATAATGTAATAATGAAAAAAAATTGAAATAGGGAGCAACTGGAAAAGTGTAGTGAGTATATTTTTTTTTTTTTTTGACGCATAAATTATTTGCCCTCGTCATCAAATTATCAATCTATAAAGTCTTAAATACCAACAGAGTGGTAGAATGATTCAATTCTTTTCTCTAACACCAAACGACGCAGGTTTGAACCTGGCTTCAGTCGGTGGATTTTCAAGATGCATAAAGTCGATAGCGTCTATGCCGTATGGTTATGCGGAAGATCCTTCGAGCTGACATGCCACCATCTAGTGGGGGATACTGGCAGTCAAACAACTTCTCATGGGAATGGCTTCTACCGATTGTGATGCAGCAAGAAAGAATGGGTGTTATAAATGGATCACACTAGGCCCACGAAAGGTAGTGAATCTTACGCAGTGAGTTTCGAACGGGGGGAACGTCTGCCGAAATCTTAAGAAGTGCTGCTAAATTTAAAGACTTGGCAAAAGAAGGAAGGTACCACGGGACTTCACCGTCTGCATGTGGCAGGACATCCATCTACAAAACGTATGAGAGATATCCACCATTTATCACTGAAACGTGCCAAAATTTGGCCTTTTTTCTCAAAATTTCGGTAGACTTTAAGACGCCGTGTTTCGATAACTGGAACACGATAGCACGCAATTTATACGTCCAAAAACATATTTCACTGTGCTCTTTGGATTGCTACTTATTTAGATGTTGCTGTTGTTGTTGCCTTGTGCCACCTAGGCTGGTAATTTGAAGTGTGCTGCTTCACTTTTTCAACTGCACTATAACTTGGTGTGAAGTCCAATTTCCACTGTACACACATGCTATAAGGCCCCATTTATAGGGTAGGTCACCATTCACAGTGCAACAACGCATTCCCACAAAGAAAGTACAATGACAGCAGAGAGAAAGTACAGCCATGCCCGAGCCAGATTTGACCCAGGAAGCTCCTCATGAAGGTTCGACCTCTTTGACTACTAGACAACACGGTTAAAACTGCAGGTTGCACTTGGCACCTTTAAGGGTGAAACGTTGTAGTAAAAGCGGCACCCCCCGAGGCGAGGGCTGCCCCTTGACTCCTTATGGCACCCCTGAAGGTGTCATTTGGCTCCATGTAGCACCTTCAGGGTGTCTTACGTCACCCCATGGTACCTAAGGTGTCAAATGGCACATTCAAGGGTACCATATGGAGTCAAGTGGTACCCCTCAGGGGGTGCCGCTGGTGCGTGATGCTACAACGTTTCACCCTTAAAGGTGCCAGGTGCAACCTGTAGTGAACAGTGAAAGTGGCTGGCACTTATTTAGATATTTTTCATTATTACACTATCATATGATTTTCATGGCGGATTTAGCTTCTGGTTAAGGAAGATGTCATTTCGGGAGGAGGGGGAAGTCAAAAGTTGTTTTTTGGCATAAATAGGGGGTGTGGGGCACCAAATTTTCGAAATATAAGTTTCCAAAAACGCTGTTTTAGCCTACCTGTGGTCTCTTAAGGAGGGGGGGGGCCGTGGCCCCACGCCCCCTCTGGATCCGCCACTGATGGTTGCCTGGTTAAGAGATGACGACAGAGCTTGCATTTAGCGTAGGGCTGACGTACTGTATTCCGGAATTCGTCTTTTTTTCTTCTCTTTTCGCATGTAAGAAAGACATTCTACCGAGTCCTCCTGCGCCCATTTCTCCAAATGTGGCCCTTGGGCAAGACATTCATTCACTTCTCCTTTTCTTCTTCGGGACGAGTGGTCCCTCCGACTCGTTTTTCGCCCCGCGCAAGCGCAACCCGATGTAGGCCAAACGAAAAAGAAAAGCAAGAAGCGATGCAAGAAGAAACCGAACTTGATTTGCACTTATTAAAACACACGCAAAGCAGATTCCCGTCAGGTAGCTAACGGTACCATCTCTCTCTCTTGTGGTGCGTGCACGCGGATGATTTCGGCCGCTCTCTAATCTAGTCGTTGCTCCCTCTCTCCCTTTCTGTGCTGGTACACAAGTGGAATTGCCTCGTTTGGACTACTTGACTCGAAGATTGACCTGAAGGAGGTAAGGAGAAAACATCTTGTCCATTCGATTTTTCATTATGAGTACCAGGGGACCGAGCCCACTCGGTTAAAAAAAAAAAGAGGTTTGTAAACTCGTGTCTTTTTCTAAAATGCGAAGTACGTATTTAGATAAACTTGAAAAGCATATTTTGCCTTTGGTTGCAATTACGCATTTAAAACAGCCGTAATTTGTTTTAAAAAACACAACCTTATTTAATCCATGCTCACCGTAAAATCACACCCAATTTCATTTTATTTGGCGCCGAAAGCGCGGGAGAGGTTGATGAGAATGGATGCAGAGTCCCTGTTCTCCAGTACGCATTTGGTTACAGTTGGTTTTGACTTTCACTTCACTTCACACTCCAAGGTTCTTCCCCGTACATACCACAACTCGTGGTTTAACCGGGATGGGGCCCCGAAGAGCGCTCTGTTCATTTTTTAACCAGGCCGAGCAAACCCTTAGCCCAGCATCCCACAGAGGTATCGTTTCACTTGGAGG
>JAXGGA010006779.1:0-67317 GCA_038373865.1 Uloborus plumipes | reverse complement strand
CTGCCTTAAATATGTTTATTTTTTTTTTATTGTAGGAGGATATGTGTACATATGTCATTTAAAATATGACTTAAGCTATTAAACATCTCACCACAGCAATCAGTGGTACTGTTATTTGCAAAATTTGCAATCAAGTATTGACACTTTTGAATCACACGTATCTAAAAACTCTGCATTTAATGTCAAACTTCAGTGGACATTAAATGCTCAAAAATCATGACTTGTACAAAGTGGCTAAGTATTGGGAAGCTGTTTCACCATGTATTTCTTCACAGTTCCATCACGGCAAAAATTTAAGATTATTTTTTAAACATTTTACACTCTTATTGGTTTTAATTGTTTTGGTCAGTGGTAATTTATTTTTTAAACATTTTACACTCTTATTGGTTTTAATTGTTTTGGTCAGTGGTACCCAATCTGGCCCATTATCAAAGATTGATTTTGAAGCTTTTATACTGTAGTTTGGTGTAATGTTGACGCTTTTGTGCAACCTCGGTACTTATTTAATTATGGTTAAAAAGGTTAATGCTTTCAAATAGTCCTAACTTGTCTTAGAGAAAGTTGATTTGATCCTTGAAAATTTCTTGAATACTCCGTGAAAAAAATTTCCAATTTTGTGTATAAATGATAGTCACAAGTATTTGTTACTTTTGTCACTTATTTAAGCTTAATCATTGCAGAGATATTAAATTTATTGTCACAATAATGGAATGACAGTTCAATAAAACTGATTTAAAAAAATGCATGTGCAGAAGTTATTTATGAAAGCTTTAATATGTTTTTTTTTTTTTTATTGTCTTTAGGTGGTTGGAAAGTGCTCCTACACTGTGATGATGAAGGTGAGCCCTTAAAATTCTTTAAATGTTTTGAGAATGCATGATATAAGTACGAAAAAATTCTACTCAATTCACTTGGCTCCCTAGGGAGTGCAAATAAAATATTGTAGTATGTTATTACAGTTTTTCCAAATGTTTTTGGAAAATTTGTGGGCATTAAATGCTTTGTATGTGCGTTAGTGTGATACTTAGTTAGTTACTTAGAAATGTATTACATTAATTGAGCAGCTATAGTAAAGGTTTACAATTCTTCCACAACTTGAGCGAGGAGAAGTCATCAAATAAGATAGAATAAAATATATAGGGTTGGTTAGGGTAAGTGGGTCCCCTTTTAACAGTTCATTTTTGAAATCTTATTCAAAAGTTTTAAAGCCAAACGGCTTAAATTTGTTGACTTATTTTATCTTGGACATTATTAATAAACACAAGTTCAGCATTATTTCCTAAAAAATTGCTCTAAATATTTTTAAGTATCCTATTCTTTAAAAAATGACGTGGGGGCAACCCCCCATTTGATATTTATATTTATCTAAAAAAGGGGTTTACGGGTCCTACCTGATATAGTATGTAACATTTTAGTGGGAAATACTTTTTTGTAAATGTATCCATTAATGAGATATCTACTTACATTTAAATGTGTATGACAGAAAATTATAAAACGGAATGCAAAAAAATTGTGTGTGAAATTCAGTAAAAGCCGTTAGGCATATTTTTTGCTTTTACGTATAAATTAGTGTTGAATAAACATAAAGGAGTCAATTAAGATCAATTTTGGTAAAATATAAAAAAAAAATTATAAGTTGAAAAAAAAATGGAAACACTTCATGGCAGCGTCTATTTGAAGTTTTCTGATGGAGAAACATTATCATTTCATCCTCTGTTATAATTCTAACATCACCTGCATCAAACCAATAAAAAGTGTAAATATTTCGATTCTTTCTATCAAATTTTGCAGTATTTTTTTCATTTGTATCATATTTTAAAATTAGATCTTCGTAATACTTAATTTTTTTCCTTGATGCAAGTTTCAAATACATAGTTACCAGCTTTTGAAGTTTTTGTAGCTGAACCATCAATTTCTTCTAGGTCTCCATAATTATCTTTCATTTCATTGTAGAAATTGCTTCATCAAAACTGCTTTTCATTTTGAAATCATTATTTTGAGGGGGCCCACTTACCCTAATAGAGAAAAAACATAGGGTAAGTGGGAAAAACCTCTTAAACACTTATTAGTAATACTTTGCATAAAATTTCTTATTGCAATGTGTACTTTAGGTTCAGCTCTACTTGCTTGATGACTACTAAGCTTGATGAACATAGAAAAAATAATAAAAAGTAACATTGAAATCCTTTTTCAAAAAATGTTACTTGAACTCGCAAAAGAAAATTTTTTTTGACATAAATTATATGATCCAAAAAAAAAAGTTCTGTGAAACCCAAATATATGCAAAAGCAAGCATCTGACATG
The DNA here is from genome assembly GCA_038373865.1 of Uloborus plumipes. NCBI lineage: Eukaryota > Metazoa > Arthropoda > Arachnida > Araneae > Uloboridae > Uloborus > Uloborus plumipes. The sequence goes on along the minus strand of JAXGGA010006779.1, from coordinate 65,013 downwards.
ATCAGTACAAAAAAGTATAAAAACCATATGCGCATTTCAGTTTTGAGGGGGTGTCCCACTTACCCGAACCAACCCTATACAAATTTAGAAAAAAAAAAAAAATCTTCATACCGGTATAAAGTAAATGAATTAATTTTAACATGTGGCCTTAAGGGGAGAGGGGAATCATAGGTTCAAATGACGATGTTTTCTGATATCAATGCATTCAATTAGACATACACTTCAATATCTCGTATAGGGTCATTCCATAGTGACTAACGTAACATTCTGAGCTGATTTTGTAACTGTTTTTACTCGTAACTTAAATTATAAAAAATATTTTTTAGTTATGCTGGTGGATTTACAGTGTACATGGTATCTATGTATCATTTCTGCTAAGAATTTAAAACAAAATGACTGACAGTAGATATTTTTTCAACCAAAATAGCAGCGTGACTAACGTAACATGTTTGCAACCCTGAAAATGAATGCTCATGTTATGAGGCAAACATTTCTCAAAGTTAAGCAAGTGTTAAAAATTAAATGATATATTTGAAAAATGTGTAAAGTTGGCTTTTAAAAACATAAAACAGATTTATAAAATCTTAATTTTTTTAGTCTTAAGTGTCACTTTTACTCGAGATGGAGTGTGACTAACGTAACCATCGAATAACAAGCAGTAAAGACACTACAAACTATTTATTATGGCTAATCTCAGTGATATTACAATACGTTTTCAATTGTTTTTAACTACTTGTGTTGTATGATTTTTAGTTATTAATTTATTTACTTATTTTTTGATACTTTTTTTTCTTCGGCTGAGGTTGACTTTTCTATGGAATGACCCTATACCAGTGTGCATATAGAGATCGACAGATTGCAAGAATTTCCAAGTTGTTGTGCAGATTCCAAATAAAATGGCTTATCTCAGTTTAGGAACATTTTAAGACATCTATCTTTGTCAATATTTTGCTATTAAGTTCTGCATATCAATGAAACCAAACCTATCCTTTGACATTGCTGTAGGTGACCTGCATAGCTTAAATTTCTTGAATTTTAGTAGAATTCCAAATAAAAATGATTGAAACATTGTATATTCAAAGAATACTTTATTTTCAATAATTAAAAAGAGCAAAATAAGTAATAAATATATAAAAAAGATTAGAAAATATACTTAAAAATAGTTTTGTTATGATTGAAAGCTATATAGTAGTCTTCATTTGTCTACACATAAAATACCCATAACATTGCTCTACTTTGAATATTATTTTATTTTACTTTTTTGGGTAAGAGTGGCGTGGGATTCTAAAAAAGATCTAATAGTTTCTTCATTTGAAACTATTTTCAGGTTGGACAGGTTGTGTCTTGTTACCCATAAGAGTTGAAAACTTATAAAAAAAAAAAAAAAGAATGCTAAAGGGTGCAATGTCTAAAATTTTTAAATTGTAATCACTGCAAGTTTAGTTATAACTTAACGTCATCGTTACTGTTCAATAGGGTGGGGCGAAAAATAAAAAGTTTTTCAGATCAACTTCTACTAGTTGCCAAAAGTTGTCTTTGGTGATAGTTAGCTTTTGTGCAAAATTTGAGAAAAATCGGTTAATATCTTCAGGGGGCGCTGCGATCGCAAAGTTTTACTATAGCTTTTTTTATGGATTTTATGGTTAAAATATCCAAAATAATGCCTTTAGCTAGTCTCTGCGTTTTTTTTACTCATAAGATATATTCATGCATTCAAAGCATATGAAATAACTCACAAAAAATTATTTTATATGATATATATATATATATATTTCAAGCATTTAAAAAGAAACAAAAACGTGAAAAAAATTGATTTTTTCAAATATAAATATATCATATAAAATAATGTTTGTGAGTCATTTCATATGCTTTTAATGCATGAAAACATATTTTGAGTAAAAAAAAAACGCAAAGAGACTAGCTAAACGCATTCTTTTTGATATTTTAACCATAAAATCCATAACAAATCTATGGTAAAACTTTGCGATCGCAGCGCCCCCTGAAGATATTAACCGATTTTTCTCAAAATTTGCACAAAAGCTAACTATCACCAAAGACAACTTTTGGCAACTATTAGAAGTTGATCTGAAAAACTTTTTTTTTCGCCCCACCCTACTGTTCAAACCCTGAAGAAAACCAACTTTGCTTCTCATAAAAAAAAAAAAAAAACCTGAAAATATATGGTACGTGTACTGATAAAAACTGTTTGAAAAAAAAACTACTAATAACTGAAACACTTATAATATATCAACATGTAACAATAAAGTTTAGCCTTCAGTATTAATCAATAGAATTAAATATATTACTTTTACATTTATAAAGAACGTGAATTTTATCTTTTATTCAGAGACTGACAAACAAACCTGTTACATACATACTGTCAGTACGTATGTAACTCTGAATAAAAGATAAAATTCACGTTCTTTATAAATGTAAAAGTAATATATTTAATTCTATTTATTAATACTGAAGGCTAAACTATATTACATGCTGATGTATTATCAGTGTTTCAGTTGTTAGTACTTAACTCTGAATAAAAGATAAAACTCACTTCCTTTGCAAATATAAAAGTAACATATTGTAACGAGTTCGAAGCACCTTCAACTTTCTTTAAATGAGCATTCCAATCTTGAGGAAATAACTATAAATTTATTTACAAGTATGTACACTTATTTACAAAAGGAGCAGGAAACAATTGCTAAACGTCCAGCAATTAGGTAGCAAACAGTACACTGTACTCTCAACAGTAACTCAGCACCACGTATCTAACGTGAACAGTAATTCTGTACCTCAGAACCAGACTAACGTAAGTCCATTTTCGTCATTTTTCGGTAGAGGGGAAAAATGATTGTCGAATACATCGTTTTTCCCCTCTACTGAAAAATGACAAAAATGGACTTACGCTAGTCTGGTTCTGAGGTACAGAATTAAGCAATTACAAAAGCAAAACAACCATTCGCCCAAGCGAATGCAAACGAGTCTCCAGAAATCAAATCTGAAAAGAACTAACTGACTGTGTTCAAGGCCAGCTATTTATACTCTCAAGGAAACCTCTACTACGTTCTAGCAAAATCCGTAGTGTTCCGATTCATTCATAACTTGAACAATCCATTCACGAAACTTCTAGTATAAAAAGAAAAACCACGCGAAAATGTCTTCACGCTTATTAAATGTAGGGCAAGTGTAAAAACTACAAAACGTTACAGGGCCGGTATACAAGTGATAAAGGTGATATCTTCAGATACTTTTTCAACATGACGTCAGATAAAACCAAAACTAATGAAAAGTATGCAAGGCAGGAAAAACAACAACTATTTACAAGATTTGTAACAATATTTAATACTATTATTAACATGTCATTTTGATGTATTATGTGCATGTTAGTTTGATTGAGTTTAAAAGCATATTTTTTTAGTTTTTTTAAACTATAATTTAATTATTTTGTATATTTTCCAGTGCCTCCGTTCCTTGGGGGACATGCACGATGGCTACAAGTTCCCCTGTCTGGAAGAATTGGAAAGGGCCCTGGGGGTCGCGGTGCAAAAGATGGGACCTGCTGTTGTCATCGAAGCGATACCCCTCCACATCAACTGTGACAGGTTGGATTGCTTTCTATCAATCTGCTTGCTTTTGTTTCATTTTGCACAGTTTCAAAACTGAATGCTTTATATAGATAAAACAATTGAATGCCTCTGTTCCAAATACAGCCGGAGCTCGTTATAACGACCACACATTATAACAACCAGTGGGGAAAAGCCCTAACTTAATTTTTAGTAAGCTCGCTGTCTAATGTAGCTCGTTGTTTAGTGCGACTGTCCTAATGGGGGGAATCATTTTGTAGGATTTTGTGTGTTCTTTCCAAATATGTCTTTATTTTATGTGTACGTCTTACAGGAATTTCAGAAATTGGTCTTTTTTTCTCTGACTTTTGCTTTTTCACTCATTTTTCTTTTTTCTTCCATAGCTAGATTACGGTTAAGAATAGGACTTGATGAAAGGGAATTTATATTCTGCCAGGGCTGTCCTATCACACCTTTTCATATGGCAGATGCGGTCAAATTCACCTTGTATGTGACTGAATGACGTGCTTAAGCAATTTAACTGTGCAACCCTCTTTTTGTGATGTTCTTGATAAAGTTTTTGCAAGATGGAGGATTTTTTGTATGGGGAGTGGAGAAAATAAAAATGCATACCTTTTACTTTGTATTGAATAACTGTTGAGTAGGGGTTGGAACTTTGGCAGGGCTCCCCCGAAATTATGGGTTTGACGAATCCTGGAATCCAAGTGAGAGAAACTTCTGATTGTTTCCCCTCCCCGAATCAGCTACACTGATAGAACATCTGCCTCCAGCCAGGTTAGGGACTACTCCGGACTGATGAGTCCATAACAAGAAAAAAAACTGCAGTCTTTGGATGGCATACCTGGGCTCTAAGGATCCACGGGTGTGTGACCACCGGTGGATCCGGTCACGTTATATTGCGTTTGAATTAAATGGGACAGGAAAAATATTACAGGGCTGGTATGCTCCTGTATAACTCCTCCAATGCTCTTTTATTCAAGAAAATATTTTGAAGAGCCCTTTGAACTCCTTCAAAACTCATTGTTTTTCAGTTTAAGACTGCATGATCTTCCTGTACGACAGTTATTCACTGCATCTCAATTTCCCTTTTTTCTCCCTATCAAACAAATATTTCGACTTTACATATCATTCAAAGTAATAATTGAAAACCATTAATTAAATTATTGTATTTAGCTCTTTTTTTTTTTCTGACCAAGAGATCCACTCTTGAACAGTTGTTGGCAGAAAACTTACTTTGCACTGTTTAATGTTCAAGTTTTCAGCTTCCCAAGCTGTTTTCTCAGCTATGTGTTTTCTAAAACTCAAACGTTATAAACTCCCCCACCTTCTCAAGTTTTGTTTCTGGTTAAAGTACAATATTGACATTTGCATGTATTGCTTTTCGCTCCCACATTGCTCATATCAAATGTGTAAAAATACTAAAATATATTGAGTAATCATGTGAAAAAACTGAGAAATTGTAATTTTGATGCAAAAGTACTCCTTCAAAATTTCTTTTTTTCCCTCCAAAACTTTATTTTTATTTCCAAAATTGAGCACAATCCCTGCATTATCTCTGTAGAGCTGTTGTTGTGGCAAAGTTTTATTAGCATATGCAATGCATCAATTTTGCATTTGGGAAAGTGATGTCTGCAAAGATGAGTCATTCAAACTTAGCGGATATTAAATAGTTTTGAAAATCAGGGGGAAATCTAAAAGCGTATTTTTTAGTTTTTTAAACTATAATTTAGATTATTTTCTACCAAAACTTTATTTTTATTTCCAAAATTGAGCACGAACCCCGTATTATCTCTGTAGAGCTGTTGTTGTGGCGAAGTTTTATTTGCATGTGTGAGGCTACAATTTTGCATTTGGGAAAGTGATGTCTGCAAAGATGAGTCACAGTGTTCTTCTCTCGTAGCGTACAGCCCAATTTCCCCCGGAGCTGGATGCTGCCTCTGTTGCGAGACAACATCAAGAAGACAGAGCTGAAGTTTTTTGTCAAATACTTCCTGCCCTTGGCTGGAAGACTCAGAAATAAAGGTACATTTTGTAACTTTTGTTTTCAAATTTACTTCAAGCTGTAATAAATAACGCTTCAAGTCAGCTTCAATCAGGCATTTTAAGATGTGTGTATAATTTTGTGTATCCAGTAATTTTTTTATGTCGGAACTATTTCCAACTAATGATTAACCCTTTCTTCACACATAATTCTGGAAAAAAGGTCTGCACTAGTTATGTTCACTACCACCAAGCTAATTTGGAAGAAAATAAAACAAAACTCTTTGTAGCCAAAGCATATTTCTAAAATAATGACCACAACCTAAAGAGTTTTTTAAAAACAAAGTTTTAAAAAGTTAGTGGAAAAAGTAACTGAATTAGTATTTCTCATTTGGTAACTAGTAAATCTAAAAAATCCCCCATTATTGTTTGTGCATCAAGAGTATTCCTTAAACATTTTCATTTACGGGGGGAAGGGGGAGGGGTAAAGGTTATGGAGCAAGCTGTGCGACTGAAAGTTTTTTAAAGTATTTTTTTATCTTCTGTAGGAGGTCTTGTTCTGTGGGGTGCTTCATAGTATTTGAGGAGTGTGCTATGTTTTTTTTTTAAGAGGAGGGGTTGGGCACCCTCGTGTTCTATATTCAGCTTTTGCAATAATTGTGAAATGCGATGTGATTTAAAATCATTCATGAAAATATACCGGTCGGGACGTTTTAAATGCTTGTTTAATAAATAATATTTGAAAAATGTTTTAGGGTAATATTTATTTATTTTGTGTATAAAAATTGAGGTTTCACAATTGTTAAATAATTCAATTTCCAACAACTGTCACTTCAAAGCCATTTTCTTTTTTTTTGTTTTTAGTTCTTCAGCTGCAACAAGAACAGAGAATTGTGGAGAGTAAACTTTATGACACCGTATGTTCTCAGGTAATGCAAAAATAATTTTCTGTTGCCGTTTGGAAAAAAGCATCAATACTGTTGGAGCACACAAGTATCATGCTATAGAGCCGCCTTAGAACTAATTTGTTTTTTTTACATGGTTTAAGCTGAATTCAAATAGGTTAGGAAAGAAGCTTTCACAAAATGCTGAAATACTGTAGGTTATTGGATACGTTTACATATCTTTTTAACCGACTATATACTTCAACTCCAGTTCAAAGCTTATCTCAAAATTCAGCCACGACATCTTTCACTAAAAGAATACATTTTATAGTAATACTTTCACTACTATTTACTTATACCATTTATTTTTTAAAAATTTGTAATACAAAAATTAGAATTGTATTTATCATCAAGAGAACATGAGTTTGATTATTTGAACACCAGTGATGTGATTATTGTGGGCAACAGTATTGTGGCCATTAAGACATATTATTGTTGAAATTAACAGTATTCCAAGCATGTTAGCTAAAATTAATATTAAGATTAAGTTATTGCCTTGCTTGCTTGCTTCCTCCCTCTCTTCTACCATGCCCCCCCCCCCTATGTTTCTTATAATTTGAGCTTTGATTTATGTGGATTAAACCAGAAATGTTTTTTGATTCTTAAATATCAACTTTTTCAGTAAAATATTTTAAGAAACAAGAAGTTCTGTCAAGAACTAAACGAGCCTACTTTCCCGTACATCGATATCGGCATTCTAGCATCTGATCAATATTCTATTAATTATCTGAAACTGAAAATTATGTCAAACATACCTTTATAGCACTTAAAGCTGATTTCTAAAAGCAAAATATACCCCTCTCATCAGATGAAGTAGACACGTAAAAAGTAAATAAACGAGTAAATAAAGTTTTGTCGCACCATTTAAAGAACGTAACTGTCATAGTTCTTCCGTAGAAAAATTCCACAACCGTTTTCAAAAGAAAAATAAATAAATAAATAAAAGAACAAAGAACATCAAAACACATTTAATCAAAGAAAGAAAAAAAATCGTTATAAAATGTCTCGAATTTCATTTTTAATCCGTTGCCAGTTAATAAATATAAATAAAGAATAAAATGCTCTCGTGAATGAAAAATTTTTGTTAACAAAAAAAATCGTCTGCCAAAAAAAAAAAAAAAAAAAAACAATAGTAATAAATTAAACAAAACAAATAAATAAATAAACAAAAAATCGTCTGCCCAGTCAGTCATTTTTTCTGAGCCTGCATTTCCGCCATGTTTGCGTTGTCGGAGTCGGAATCAGAGTCCTCACAGAAGATTATTCAGAAAAGTACTTTACAATACATTATTTATCAAAACCATTTTCTTGCAAAGTTAGTTTGAAGGAAATCCGCCTTGAAGTTCAGAATCAACATTCAATTTAAATTTCTCCGTAGGCGCTCATGTTAACATTTTTTCTGAACGGTTCATCATTAAACGAAAAATGGTTCAAATTGAAAAGTGAAATATAGGAATGAACCTCTCCAAAATCTTTCGAACAAAAAAAAGTTTATTCAATTCGGACGGTTCACTTAAAAGTTATTAGGTGGGGAAAGGTTGTTTGAACGGTTCAATGTTGAACGAAAAAAAATGTTCAAATTGAAAATTTAAATACGGTAATGAAGCATCCTTGCCGAGATCTTTTGAACAAAAAAAAAGTTTGTTTAAATCGGACTGTTCATTCAAAAGTTATTAGGTGTGAGAGCTTGTTTGAACCGTTCAATGTTGAACGAAAAATTGTTCAAATCGGAAATTTAAAAACGGGAATGAAGTATTCTTGATAAGATCTTTCGAACAAAAAAAAGTTTATTCAATTCGGACGGTTCACTTAAAAGTTATTAGGTGGGGAAAGGTTGCTTGAACTGTTCAATGTTGAACGAAAAATTGTTCAAATCGAAAATGTAGATACGGGAATGAAGTATCCTTGATAAGATCTTTCGAACAAAAAAAAGTTTGTTCAAATCGGACTGTTCATTAAAAAGTTAGTATCGCGAGGCAGGTTGTTTGAACGGTTCAAAGTTGAACCAAAAATTGTTCAAATCGAAAAATAAAATATGGGAATGAGCTGTACTCGCCGAGATCTTTCCAACAAAAAAAAATTGTTCAAATCGGAATGTTCAATCAAAAATTATTAGGGGGGGACAGACAGACCGACCGATCGACCGACAGACCGACACACAAATTCTCCATCTCAATACCCTACTTTCAAATTTTTATTTTTTCGATATTCATTGTACCTTTTTATTTCTTTTTGGCTTTTTTTAACTTGGCGATATTTTTTGGACTTGGCGATATTTTTTGGGCTTGGCGATATTTTTTGGACTTGGCGATATTTTTTGGGCTTGGCGATATTTTTTGGCTTGCGATATTTTTTGGGCTTGGCGATATTTTTTGGGCTTGGCGATATTTTTGGCTTGGCGATATTTTTTGGGCTTGGCGATATTTTTTGGGCTTGGCGATATTTTTTGGGCTTGGCGATATTTTTTGGACTTGGCGATATTTTTTGGCTGGCGATATTTTTGGCTTGGCGATATTTTTTGGGCTTGGCGATATTTTTTGGGCTTGGCGATATTTTTTGGGCTTGGCGATATTTTTTGGGCTTGGCGATATTTTTTGGACTTGGCGATATTTTTGGGCTTGGCGATATTTTTTGGACTTGGCGATATTTTTGGCTTGGCGATATTTTTGGACTTGGCGATATTTTTTGGGCTTGGCGATATTTTTTGGGCTTGGCGATATTTTTTGGGCTTGGCGATATTTTTGGGACTTGGCGATATTTTTTGGGCTTGGCGATATTTTTTGGACTTGGCGATATTTTTTGGGCTGGGCGATATTTTTTGGACTCGGCGATATTTTTGGGCTTGGCGATATTTTTTGAGCTTGGCGATATTTCCTTGAAAAGACCTTTCGAACAAAAAAAAGTTTGTTCAAATCGGACTGTTCATTCAAAAGTTAGTATCGCGGGACCGGTTGTTTGAACGGCTCAAAGTTGAACCAAAAATTGTTCAAATCGAAAAATCAAATACGGGAATGAGCTGTACTCGCCGAGATCTTTCCAACAAAAAAAAGTTTGTCCAAATCGGAATGTTCATTCAAAAGTTATTAGGGGGGGACAGACAGACCGACCGACAGACCGACCGACCGACAGACCGACCGACACACAAATTCCCCATCTCAATACCCTACTTTCAAATTTTTAATTTTTCGATATTTATTTCATTTTTTTGTTTCTTTTTGACTTTTTTTTACTTGGCGATATTTTTTGGACTTGGCGATATTTTTTGAACTTGGCGATATTTTTTGAACTTGGCGATATTTTTTGGACTTGGCGACATTTTTTAGATGCATTAAGCCAATTTTAATGCTTTTTTCGTCTCTTTTATTTTTAACGGGAAAGTAGGCTAAAAAGTGAATTTTGGTCAAAAATCACCTTTTTAAACCCAGTCGGATACCGTAATTCATTTAAGGAACACTTTTTTTTTGTGCATTTCATTTGTTTTTAAAGTTGCTTTCTGAAAATATGTCTGCAAATACCCAGTAATAATTTTCACGGATATAAACAAACAAATAAAAAAGTTTTAACGAACGTTTTTTTCTTCGTCTCGTCGATAACTATAGTTGAAAAATGTATAATTTTTTGTTATAACATTTTCGCATTTACTTTATTACTGCAATGTGCTTTTTAATCTGTCGTTCATTCTATAAATACCTTTCGTATTACTTAAGAATATTATGTTCATATATTTTATAAATTATGTTTATTTGTTTCTTCTTCTTTATAGATTTGGTCCTTGTTGCCTGGCTTCTGCAATGAACCAACAGATCTGAAAGAGGTATGGATGCGTTAAACATTTTTCTTTTTTTCTCTTTAAGATTTTTGCAATTGGTGCAGTGTTTAGACGAAAATTCAGAAAATTATTGCTAATTTTTGCCTTATACATAGGTTTTTATTTAATTACTTATTAATTATTGTTATTATTATTTTTTAATTATTTAAAAGTGCTAGCTTATACTTACCTAAAAGGTTTGAAATATATTATATGTAACTGTAAGGTTTTTGCAGGGCCTAAATAAGTCTGTGAATTTATTGTTAGAGCACAAGTGGAAAAGGTTCTACACAAACCCTCACAAAAGTTACTATGAACCTGTAAAGATATTTGTCACTTTCGTTCCCTTTTGTTTTTAAGTTGAATTTTATATTGCTCAACGTAAAAAGATTTCTCTTAGTAAGAATTAAAAAAAAAAATTCTGAATCAGTGCGGTTTCTTTTTTGGTACTTTTCTTATCTAATGAACAAAAAAAAAAAAAAAAAGAAAAAGAAAAAGAAAAGGGATACAAATTAAAAGGAAAAAAAAAACTCTCAATTTTGTTAGGTCAAGTTATCATTTAACTTTCAGAAATCTTGTTTTGATGTTTAAAATTTTTGTATAATTTTGTTTTCTAATCTATCTTTTACAAAATTACCAGTAATGCCTAACAATGTTGTGACTTAAGTTCTGTGAGAGCTATCAAGTTGTGTAACAGCTTATTGTACAGAGAATTAATTGAATGCATTTTTATCAGGGTGGGCAGGTTTAACCACTGGTAGAAATCGGTTAAAACCGTTGTGGCAGGAACCCTCCACCACGTTTATGGCAGAAACTTAAAAAATGGCTTAAAAATAGTTACTGACATACAAAAGAGAATACCTAGGGGAAATGATTAAGTGCTAACCAGAATACAATTTGTTTACAATATTATCGCCATTTAAAATCAAATATTACTTTGCTTGCACTCTACAGTAGTCTATAAATAACAATATATAAGTTAGGATGCGGTTTTATAACTGAAACAATTTCTCAATTCATTGTTCATCAGTGAGAAATTTGCAAAGATTCTCTCAAGCCCATCAGATCTAGTTAGCATTGCTGTCAAGGAACAAGCAAGAAATTACTTGAAAGTAGCTGCATTCAGTTACATCATGAGTTAGTGTACATGACAAGTTTTTGAGTTTCAGAGTTGAATAAAATAAGAAGCTGAGATAAAGTATTTATTTCATATGGGTATTTGATATTCTTACATTTAATGTAAATAAAATAAATTTACAAAACAACAAACTGAAAAATTTGTAAGTTACAAGATTACAAGGTTAAAATTTGCAATGCGTAGCTGCTTCAAAAATTTTAATATTTTTAGTTTACTTCATGAAATGTTATTTTGTAGTTGCTAAAGATATTTTTTTAGTTTCTGCCAATTTTTGCCAGTTCCTGCCATCAAAAAGTCAACCCTTATTTTGATTTGATATGTCACTTAAATACTTTTTCACCAGAAAACATTTTTTATCATCAAAATTTTAGAAGTATTGTTTAATTTTTCATGTATTTTGATGAATGCAGCCAACAGTTCTGGAAGTGGGACCAGAAAGCAATCAAAAGCCGTTAAAAAGTTTTAGAGAAAATTGTGAAGAACTGTTTGTCTCTACATGGGTCGACTCTGAAAATTTTTGAATGTATTCAGTGAAATACATTAAAAAAAACTACTTTTTCAAATTAAATTTTTTTTTTGTTGATAGTTCTATTTTTTTACAGTCTTTCCGTGAGGTGGCTCGCCTTTTGGGGGAAGTCCTGAAAGAAGAACCCACTTTGAGGCCTACAGTGCTCAGCTCGCTCAGGCAGCTCATCAGCAAGAACTTGGAAAATGGTGAGACAATTGTATATAACCAACATCTTGAGCAATCCTTACTGAAGCTATAGTCTGTTACTTTAAAATAGGAGTATCAAGGTCACAAAGTTTTGTGTCGTCTCCATGGAAACTTAACTCAGTTGTTACATCTGCGTAACACATTTTTCTTATAATTTGGGCGGTTATTTACTCGGTATCTTTTGTAATATTAAAGTGGATGACATTTTGGAAATGGAGCTTGTATCAAAAAAGGTTTATTGACACTATTTATATTTTAAAGGAAAAATTCTTACATAAATGGCTTAAAATCTAAAAGTTTTTGCAATGGACTGCATCTTTAAATCAAAAATCTTATTCTATGGTTTTCACTATTGCCAAAACGCAATTTTTTCCCCCTCAAGGTGGAAAAGATGATTGTCTTAAATTTTCAAGGCTTACCTCGATCATCAGTAAACCTGAAATGAATGAATTGCCTTGATGTGCCTGTATTGAAGTAACAGACTATAATAAAAACTAATATTAATAAAATGATTTGTCTCTAGCCATCCAAAACTTTCTCTTTCAGGAGAGAATCGGGAGGAGCTGGCGAAGTACGCGAAGAACTACCTCCCCATCCTCTTCAACCTGTACACGACGGAAACGAAGGACAAGGCGGAGGAGAAAGTACGCCTGACAGTGTACGAGACAATCAAAGCGTACCTGCAGCTTGCTGATAAAGATGTAAGCGCATTCATTATTTTTTATTACGTGAAGTGTGTCTAAAAGTCTCGATCAGATTAAAGTCTACATTTTGTCGGCACGTGGTATGGAAAATGAATCAATCGGCGAAAAGTTTTAAATCCTTTCGTTACAGGGAAAGATTCAAAGGGAAAGCAAATTTTATTTGTTCACACTCAAGAAAAAATAGCAGCGAATTTTGATGCAGCTTTTTCTTATCGATGATTTTTTTTGCACTAATTAATTTATTTTACGCTCGTGCAGACAATTTTAGTGTCCAATTTAAAATTGATATTTCCAAAGTTAAAAAAAAATGCCATATCTTTTTTCTGAGTAAAAATATCCATTATTAATTTAAAACTTTAAGAAGGAAATCCTCTTAAAAGGTATTTTCGCTGATCTTTCCACAATGAGACCAAAACCAAGAAGATACAATGACCATTTCGGGTAGAAAGAGCCATTCTGCACCATTTTCAAGTCTTGAAATTGACATTTGATCGGTTCCGTACATTTTTGATGTTCGGACCCCCCCCCCCCCAGGACCCTTTCCGAGTGGCCATGTACTTAACTGCCATATTTGGTCTAGATCCGACCCATACACACATATTTTCTGTTTTATTTATATGGATAAGGGTTCACCATTCACGATGTGGCGAACTTTTCAGATTGGAAAATCAAAATCCATTTCATCCCAGCGTTTTGATAGATTTCTGTTTTCAGAATCTTAAGGCAACTTTAATAGTATTAGGTTCAATGTTATTTGGTAGCTTTTTTCCGTTTAATGAATATTTTAATCTTTTTTTCGTAAAGCATTGAACTGTGATAATGATATGCAGAATTGTCAGCTGCTATGAAAAATCACAAAAGCATCCAAAACATGCTATTTTCTTTCTTTTTTTTCTCTTTTAATACAAAGAACTGTTTCAATCATTACACCTATTCTCCGTGTCATACTCATTTGGATAATGTTATTTTTTGCGATTCGTTATGTTTAAAATCTTTGTGAAAAAATAGGCATAGTAATGGTCTAACATAATAAAAAAAAGAATAATATATTCTTTCAAAATAATCTGTTATTTGTCCCATTGCAATTTAAGCATAAATTATTAATTTCTTCTGTTATATTTGTTACTAAATGCGCCGTTTACACACACACACCCCGTTCAAGATGGCTACGAAATACATTTTCATGAGTTGGCAGCTGTGATGATGTGCATAATTTCAGTGTAAAATTCAAAATAGTTAATTATATTTGAAACATAGCATATTGAAATGCAGCAAGTCCTTAATGTCCTGAGAAAATTTCTTTGGTTATATATGTTTGAAATTATATTTTTTTTTCGTAAGCACACACTTTATTCTAGAATTTCTTCTAATTAAGGCTACTTGTTTTTGTTGAAAAACATGAGTGATTAAACTGTTCAACATTTTGATTAAATGATTACATTATTACTACTTACTATGCTTTCTTGTGATCTCTTTCAGCTGTGCGAAACATTCTTTGCGAAGGCGCTCGAGAAGTTGTCTTCGACAGAATCGGGAACGTTCATGCAGTGAGTAATTTTTTTTTTTTTTTTTATGGAATAAATGGAGGGAGCTAAAGCAATCTTTACTAGGTTATGATTGTCGGGATGCTGCACTCAAACTGCTTGGTATTTTAAAATCAAGACGATTAAATTTTGTTATGTGCTGCAGTTTTTTTTTTAATTATAAAACTAGTTCCTTAGTTTTCATTCCTAGTCTTGAAGATTTGCAGTGTTGTGTATTTGAAGGAAATAGTTTAATTATTAGTATTATTGTGATTGATGTATTAATATCGGTTCTTTACGAGAAACATGTAGGAAAAAAAAGGATCCTTAAAACGATCCATAGTCAAGGTCATGTTTTACTCTGTTTGAATTGTTAAAAAAGAAAAAAATTGCTTCAATACATGCTTGCAGAAAGTTTTTTTTTTTTTTTTTTCACACATTAAATATAAATGAGCAAATACAATAGTTGCCAGGTAAATCTCAAACCTTTTTCTGCATTAGAAAGAGATTTGTTGTCATGTTAAAATGCTGTGTTTGGGCCAATTTGTTTTTAGTTTGCTCATTACCTAAGCAAGCAGATTAAGAGTGATTGATTGTTTAAGCCCACCGTCTTACGACTGCATTTCTCGGGAACGATGGAATTGTCTTCTTTTAGAACTAACTCCTGATTGTGAATCATCTTCCCATGTGTGACATTCTTAAACTATTATTTTCAAATATAAATTGATTATTTTTTTCTTCATTTCCAAACATAACATTTCGACTGTCCCCACAGGCATGCCCTGCTGGACGTCTGCAAAGCCATATTGCCCTACTTGGATGCATCTCGCGTGAAACAACTTTACGAGCTCTGCAAGCCACTGCTGGAGGTAAGTTTCTCAAGTTTTGGTGTTGCTGCACTATTTCCTGACACACAGACATTTGTTACGTCAAGGATTCACTAGATAGCGTTTTATACAGGCTGTATCATTACTCAAAACATCAATGGTGAAGATTTGCCCGCTAGAGAGCGCTGAACAATCAACACTCAAATGTTTGTTTACATTTATTAGCATATTGTTTCTGCTGTAAAAAGTGATGTTTATCCCATCTTTTAGAGTTAAAAAATATCGATATAGTTAACTGAAGTAGAGTACACAGTAAATGGATGTCGAAGGCCTTATTAGTACTGCTTTTTACGGGAAATAAATTCCCTTTTCAGGTAAAGATATACAACCAGACGTTTTATACGACCCACTGTGGACTGAATTTTTAAAAAGTTCTATGGCAACCCGTCGGTAGTATTGGCTCGCTCAGCGAATAGATTCGCCATTGATCGCTCTGCGGTGCCAGTGTCTTTTCATAGTTAATTAATAATTAGAATCAATTAAAAGAAAAATAATATGCTAACCAATTAAAATAAGCCGTTAAAATGCAGAATAAACCAACAAATAAAACAAGCTTTTCAATGACGTTGAAATATTCTAAAATAGAATATGATAAATAAAATAGAATAATGCCAAATTGTAAAATGGTCGCTGACAAATTAACTTTTAATTTTGTATTTTATTTATCTGATTAGTATATAATGTTAGTGACCGTAAAATTCGATGGATGTTGCCGGACAATGACCACCGTTTTAAACCCAAGGATTTTGATCAAATGAAACAGCCTGTATAAAACGCTATCTAGTGAAGCCTCGGTTACGTTGAACGAGCATCTCTCAACCTTTTTGACCCGTCATTTCTCATCCGCTCATTGCAGTGTCTTACCTATCCCTCGGTCTCTTTCAGCACGAGAATCGCACGACCCAGAAGAAATCTTTCGGCGTCATGAACGAGATCTGCGGCTGCCGATCGGAGGAGTGCAGGCGCTTCGTGAGGGAGCATTTCGAAGACCTGAGGCCCATCCTGTGCGGGGCAGCCAAGGGTCTCACGCCAGCCACCAAAGCGGTGAGTTCTATGACTTGATGAGCCAGATTCTAGCCCATTAGGCTAGTTTTTTTTAAAAACCATTTGAAATTTTTGGGCCTCACGCCAGCCACCAAAGCGGTGAGTTCTGTGACTTGATCTGCCAGTTTCAGGCCCATTAGGCTCCGGCCCATCATTTAGGGGGGGGGGGGGTCAATTGCCCCCCTCCCTGACTTCGAGAAATCAATGTATTTACATATAAGTGGGCGTGGTTTTGTTGTTTTCTGATGAAATTCTATTGTGTTTTTACCCTTTGCCCCCACCCCCTGGAAAAACTTGAAATGACGTCCCTGATTAGGCTAGTTTTTTTTTTAAAACCATTTTAATTAATCAAAATATAGTTTAGAAAATTAAAAATACACTTTTAAATATAGTTTAGCCTATAGTGTTAATAATAGTATTTAATCTATTACTTTTATATTTGCAGACAATGTGGATTTTATCTTTTATTCAGAGTTACATACGAACAACAGAAACACTTGTAATACTTCAACATGTAATATTATAGTTTAGTATTAATTATAGTATTAAATAGATTACTGTTATATTTTTAAAAAATGTGAATTTTATCGCTCTTTCAGAGTTACATACCTACATACTAAACAAACAAACCCACATGTGAAACTAATAAAGCTTATTAATAAAGCAAATTTCGAAGGAAAAGTTGTGCTTTACCGATGTTGATTTTTTGATTAAATAACAATTCACTCTCAAAGCAATTTTAATCGTTTGCATTTGACCATTGTTGCAAAAGCTAAGTGGAGGAGGAGTCCATAGCACCGTAACTATGTGCAGAAAGATTTTTGCAATTGGGAAGGGGGAAAATGCAAAGAAAAAGAAAATAATATAAAAAACAGCCAGCAGGGAAGAAAACTATGAATCTATAGTATTAATAGCCGGCGTTGCCTGGGCCAGTAAAAATATTGAGAAACAATTTATAATCGCCTTTTTTTTCCCTAAACTAAAAGAACTCAAAACGTACCGCTTTGACGATTTAAAATGTCGCTAAATTTGCGGTAACTGTTTTGGGATACATAGGATAATTTTGCTCCCCTCCCTACTTTATGAACATATGCTTAGGTATTATAAAGTCAGTAATTTTTGTCAAAGAAAAATTGTCATTTAATGCTGAGAAAATATTGCTGACCATGAAATGACGCTAAAAGTTTTTGTCCTAAGTGATTTCGAAATTAGTAGGGAGCATTTGACAATTATTTGTGCGAAAAACACAAATTAATGGTAGTTTTAGTTTTGAGGTTTGATTAATTTCGTATGCGGATTACTTTACGCTTTGACGTAAGTTTTAAAAGTTTATTAATGACAACGTACGGAATCGGCCAAAAAAAAAAAAAAAAACTGAACTTTTCTTCAACTGTGGAGTATTATTTCGATGATTAAGATTTTGGCGCAGTTTACAAATATCAGACAACAATCGTTTTATTTTAGTTATATCGTGTAAGAAGCAAAGTATTATTACATAGTCTTTGGCGCCAAAACTGGCGTCCGTTGAAAAATTACCCATAATCTTAGTTATAATATTCTTGCAACAAATTCGGCAAGATACCTGTTCGATTGGATTCTAAGTGACCAATTGTAAGTACCCGCCCAGTCAGCGCAAACATATTTTCAAAAATACCGTAAAATTGTATTTTTTATCCGTTACCTGATTAAGCAGGACCGACAAATTTACGAAACTTGTGAAAATAATTGATACAATGAACAATTTACTAATAAAGGAATACAATTTATTCTAAAAAAATACTATTTTCACGCAGCAATGCACATTAAGAAACACATTGCTTAAGGATAAATATTTTACTTACACAACTAAGACTACAAAACGTTTTAAATACAAATCCTGGTAAAAGCCTGGATATTCCCCATGAAGCTGGAAAAAAAACCTTCATGATTTGACTTGAGAAAAGATTTGAACATTAAATACGGAAAGAAGAAATGATGCTCGCAATTTTAGCTTGCGACAGGGAGTTGAGATGATACACTAAATACTGAATTAGTTTGTTGGAAGCCTTCGCGGATTTATGCGAAAAATGTGCTTAAATTGGAATGAAAAAAGCACTACCAATCGAACTTTTTCGAATATCGTTATAAATTATAGCCTATGTGTTATTCTGATGTATAAGCTACATTATGGTAAAAGTTCTATTAAAATCCATTCAGTAGTTTTTGCGTGAAAGAGGAACAAACATCCATACATCCATCCAAACTTTCGCATATATAATAGTAGTAAGATGTTAAAATTTTTATAAAATAAACACCTTGTGTTACTGTAAGAGGGTTGCATATATATTCATTTTTAAAGAATATTTTAGTGTTGTAGAAAGAAATTAGATAAACATAAAATAAACGAAATGTCTCGACAGCAGGGTGTTCTCATTTTTCTGCACCATACACTATTTGTGCCTATGTTCCAAGGTAATTAGAGTATGAATTGCCATTGTTTTTGACTTATTTCATGCTAAAATGAAATAGGTGAGCCTTTTATGGATCATTCATTGTTCATCGTCATCTTTGTTGGAAAATACTCTGCTTAAAAGCTTATCTCTATTATTCTATGTATTCAAAATGGAAAGAAAATGGCCATTTTGGGACAAAAAAATTGAATTACAGCTTTTTGGGACTTTAAAAAATGTCAAAACCCTGCCTATGCAAATGCTTGTGGATAAAAAACCTCTGTGGCGAGATGGATGAAAATCCGACGAAAACTGCGGATTTGTATAAGGAACAAACATACGTACATCCATTTATATATGTATATTGGGGGAAAAAGTAAATAAAAAAAAGTTAAAATAAATACTTTGACAATTAAATTTTCTATTTAGTCTACACCACAGACCATAAACAAAACAAGTTATCAATTTTGATAGCCTATATAATTGGATTGTACTTCCCTTTTCTTCAAATTTAAATGCTTCTATGCTTACTTGCTTCCAAAGTCTTAATAGGGTAAAGAAAAAAAAAAAGATTATTTTAAAGATTTTAAATAAAAACATTTTACATTCTGCTACAACTGATCAAAAATTATATAATAACAATTCAAAATACTTTAATCAAGTCTCGTCATATCTGATTTTCTGAAAGTTTAATTTGTATAGTGAAATCTATGCTATCCAAAAAGCATCGATCTGACTTCCTTTTTTTTGCATACAAACTCAAGAATATGCAAGAGACTATTTTTCATACACTTTTTCAGACTTGAGAGCATGAAATTAACTGTAATTTACCAATAGTGGGGCAGAAAACAATTTCCGAATGAGTGGAATTCTATTGTGTAACATTTATAGTAAGAAATATTATTGATGTTTATTACCTGAACTTTTTCTACTAAACGTTATTTTTCTGAAAAATAAAATTTTGCTTATGTTTCCCCTAAATAAAAAAAAACTCACTTTTCCCTTGAAAAACCATCCAACCCATATCTTTCTTGAAAAAAAGAAAAAGGCTAGTTGGTTTGTTGGGGTATTAAAGACCCCATTGGGGTATTTAAGAAAAACCCCAAACCCCAGAGTAAATGGGCTTTTTAAAAAAATCAAGTTTTTTTTGCCAACCCTAATTTTTTGTCTGCTCTTTGTATCAGATTTCATTTTGAAAAGTTAACTTGCTTTTTTATCTTGTTTAATGACGCTACGTTTTTCCTTCCATCCCGCAGCTTCGACTGAGCTGCCTCCAGTGCATCGTGAATCATCTGACGAAAGACGACATGGAAACCATCGTACTCATCTCTGCAGAAGTGAGTGCTTTTTGTGGACGTCTAAAAATTCCTAACCAAATAAAACTGTGATGTGAATATTAAATTATCTTCCAGGCAATTTAAAGTCACCTCTTTGAGATCAGGTTTCCCAAATTTGCTGATACTGAAAACCGCATTTCAAAATTTAATCTGCAGTGACCTGCTTCATCTCCAGTGTTTTTTTCTTTTTCTTTTGCAACTATGTTGTAGTATTAAACAAAAATAGTCAGAATTGAAGAGCTCACTGCAAAAGAAGGTGGCTCTAATTTCCATGTAAAAAAAAAAATCTGCACAGTGAACCCAAAGCTATGCCAATCGTACCAATGTGCACCACCAAATGTCATCTGTTCTAAAATGCTCCAAAACGAGTATTGTTACTTATTTTGCTCCGAAGCCACGCCAAAACGATTTCGCTGTCAAAATTGAAATTTTATTACGAATTCATATCTGAAATCTTTGACTTAAATGTCTTTATTTTTATTTCTGTTTTAGTTGCTATTGTCTGGTCTGCACGTCCCCAGTACAGTTATACAAGAGGACTTATAAAAAATAAATAAATTCAATGCAAAAGTGATTTGGTGTTGTAAGCTTTTATACTGCCCTTTTGGAAATTGAAATTTAAAGCAAACCCTTCAATCGCAATTTTCTATTCACTATCCTTAGTCAGTGGTTTGCCAAAGCTTTACTGACAATTATATCAGAAAATTTATATATGTAAATTAATACATATATATATATATGCATATTAGTCTAGTCAATAAAGGATTTGAAAAAACACTAAAACATGCAGTTTTAAAAATTGGCCACACAGGTACAGGAAGGTCTCCTGATGAACATACTAAAAGTCCCCAGTGGTGAGGGGGGAGCTCGCAGCGCCACCTGGTGTTTTATGGGTGTTTTTTCAGTTTTCGTCTTATATCTCAAAAACTATTGACTTGCGAGAAAAAATGTCAATTAATAAATTAAAGAGCATAAAATTATCTTTAAAACGCTTTTTTAGTTTTTATTATAGCTATAATAGTTGCCGAGATATTGAGCTTCAAAGTTGGTTAATTTTTGAAAAACCAACTATTTTTTCCATCTTTTCTATTTTTGGAGCCGCCTCAGTGATTAATTTGATATGATTCTTTTCTTTTTTCGACCTGAAGTAGTACAGGTCATTAAGGCGATTTGATTTCTTGAAACGGGGAGGCAGGTTGGGGAGGAAGGAGGCGAGGAATGAAGGACGACCAAAATATGTGCTAGTTCACTATTTTTCCCTCAACCATAGTTCAGCAAACGAAGGCCCTAAGTAAGGGTGAAAAAATAATAATATAGTTTTAAAAATTGGCACACAGGTACAGGAAGGTCTCCTGATGAACATACTAAAAGTCCCCGGTGGTGAGGGGGAGCTCGCAGCGCCACCTGGTGTTTTATGGGTGATTTTTCAATTTTCGTCTTATATCTCAGAAACTATTGACTTGCGAGAAAAAAAATCAATTAATAAATTAAAGAGCATAAAATTATCTTTAAAACGCTTTTTTTGTTTTTATTATAGCTATAATAGTTGCCGAGATATTGAACTTCAAAGTTTGTCATTTTTTGAGAAAACGACTATTTTTCCCCTCTTTTCTATTTTTGGAGCCGCCACAGTGATTAATTTGATATTATTCTTTTCTTTTTTCGAACTGAAGTAGTACAGGTCATTAAGGTGATTTGATTTCTTGAAACGGGGAAGCAGGTTGGGGAGGAAGGAGGCGAGGAATGAAGGGAAGAAAAAACTATGTGCAAGTGTACTTTTCACTATTTTTCCCTCTACCATAGTTCAGCAAACGAAGGCCCAAAATGTTTTATTAATAGCTTTGACTCCAAGTAATAATAATATTCTTTTCTTCAAACCAGGCAAAGATAAAGTGAACACCAAAATTTTTTATTCACAAGAATTACAAAACACTTGCAAGTTCAAAGATCAAATTCTCTTCCTCCATGCTTTCTCCGGCTGTGACACAACATCAGCTGCATATAACAAAGGCAAAGCCAAATTCATAAAGATGTTACAAAAAAATCAATCATTGAGCTACGTTCCGGAAGTGTTCTCAAATCCCCTTTCTACCCCAGAGCAGGTAGCGGAGGCAGGCCAATAATTTTTCTTAGCCTTATATGGGGCTCCAGTAAATATAACTTCTCTGAATAAACAGAGATTTATATCTTTTCAGAGAGCAGCAAGAAAAATAAAACCTGATCTTGCTTCCTTCCCACCTACTGAAGATGCCGCAAAATTTCATTCATTAAGAGTTTATCACCAGATTCAAAAGTGGTTGGGGAGATTACTTCCACCCGATGCCTGGGGATGGAAAAAAGCAGGTACATCATGGAAACTTATAACAACTTCAAGGCTTCCTGCTCCTGACTCCATTCTCTCCATGATTTTTTGTTCATGCACAAAAGGATGTGGTGCAAGATGCGGCTGCAGAAAATCAAGGATAAACTGCAGCATTGCTTGCTTAAACTGCCAGGGTATTTGCCTTAACGGTTCAAAATTGGATATCGCATTAGATGAACAGTCAGACGACGAAAGTATCCATTTAACTTGAGTACAATGTCATTTTCATGTTAGTTTATATTTATTCTACATCTGTTCACTTTCATTATTTTATTTGCATTATTCTATTTTTTCAATGTTTGGACTTTTTTATCATTATTTTTATTATTTATCCTTTTTGCAGAAGGGTATACGTTTTATTTATAACATGATTTAAGGTCTTCTTGGACCTTAGTTGACTTAAATAGCACAGCACTATCGAAATTTAAGAAAAAAGTGATTGATATGCCTTTCGCAGTCCCAAAAAATAAAGAAAGAAGAAAAGAAAAAGATAGGTTTTCAAAATCTCACGAGTTTAGAACTTAAATGTCAAGTCTATTCCATCTATTTCAGTTATAAAATACTAATTCATTCTTTATTCTTTTTAAAGGTATTTTTATGTTCTTTAATTTACCAATTGATGATTTTGCTGGCGAATGCATAGTTTTTGGGATATAAGACGAAAACTGAAAAAAACGCACCCAAAATCCCTGGTGGCGCTGCGAGCTCACCCCCTACCACCGAGGACTTTTAGAACGTTCATCAAAAGCCCGTTTTGCACGTGTGTGCCAATTTTTAAAACTATATTATTATTTTTTCGCCCTTATTTTGGGCCTTCGTTTGCTGAACTATGGTAGAGGGAAAAATAGTGAAAAGTACACTTGCACATAGTTTTTTCTTCCCTTCATTCCTCGCCTCCTTCCTCCCCAACCTGCTTCCCCGTTTCAAGAAATCAAATCACCTTAATGACCTGCACTACTTCAGGTCGAAAAAAGAAAAGAATAATATCAAATTAATCACTGTGGCGGCTCCAAAAATAGAAAAGAGGGGAAAAATAGTCGTTTTCTCAAAAAATGACAAACTTTGAAGTTCAATATCTCGGCAACTATTATAGCTCTAATAAAAACAAAAAAAGCGTTTTAAAGATAATTTTATGCTCTTTAATTTATTAATTGATTTTTTTCTCGCAAGTCAATAGTTTTTGAGATAAAAGACGAAAATTGAAAAATCACCCATAAAACACCAGGTGGCGCTGCGAGCTCCCCCTCACCACCGGGGACTTTTAGTATGTTCATCAGGAGACCTTCCTGTACCTGTGTGCCAATTTTTAAAACTATATTATTATTTTTTCACCCTTACTTAGGGCCTTCGTTTGCTGAACTATGGTTGAGGGAAAAATAGTGAACTAGCACATATTTTGGTCGTCCTTCATTCCTCGCCTCCTTCCTCCCCAACCTGCCTCCCCGTTTCAAGAAATCAAATCGCCTTAATGACCTGTACTACTTCAGGTCGAAAAAAGAAAAGAATCATATCAAATTAATCACTGAGGCGGCTCCAAAAATAGAAAAGATGGAAAAAATAGTTGGTTTTTCAAAAATTAACCAACTTTGAAGCTCAATATCTCGGCAACTATTATAGCTATAATAAAAACTAAAAAAGCGTTTTAAAGATAACTTTATGATCTTTAATTCACTAATTGACATTTTTTCTCGCAAGTAAATAGTTTTTGAGATATAAGACGAAAACTGAAAAAACACCCATAAAACACCAGGTGGCACTGCGAGCTCCCCCCTCACCACTGGGGACTTTTAGTATGTTCATCAGGAGACCTTCCTGTACCTGTATGCCAATTTGCAAAACTGCATGTTTTTTTGTTTTTTTCACCCTAATTTTGACCTTCGTTTACTAGACTATATATAATAAAATTAATAATCATTATTTATTTAAACTTGCAAGAAATAAAAACAAACTTGAGAGTAAAGCAGTATTTTCAAGTGGTTGAGATGGCAAAGAGTAAAAATGTTAAAAATATGCTGTTGAGTCCGAAACTTATTCTTACTTCTGTACACTGCCATGCTAAGAACAAAACTTGTATCTACAGCTGAACTCACACTTAGGAGCTGCTTTTTGAGGTTTTACTACTTCATATATTTGATTCAGATTCCATTTTGTTCAGAAAATACACTAGGTGGCCAAAAGTATCCGGACACTTTCAAAAATTTACATTTTTAGATATAACTCGAGAAATAAGTGATCAATTGTTCTTTAACTTTAGTCATACAAAATATATTCTTCACCGAACATTTCCAAGTTGAAATTAAATTACCCTTGCATTTGGGGGACGATAAGAAGGGGGGTCGAAAGAAAAACCGCTTTTTGACCATAACTCTTTGAAAATAGCTCGGAATAAGCTATGCATTTCAGTAATTAATTAGCATACTATGTATAATTACTGTACAAATTCAAATGAACGTACCACTCTTACTTCCGAAGATATGAAACATTTTTTAAAAAACGGCAATTTTATTTGAAGGGTTTTTGCTCATAACACGCAGAGTTTTTGATCAAACCTTATCAAAACTTCAGGAAAGATGACAAAATACAAGAGAAAGAACATACTAAAACGGTTTTTAAAAATATTAAAAATCCGATGAGATATGAACGTTAAAAGGAAATAATTTTGCACGGCGCATGCGCGAAAGACAGAAATTTATAACTACAAAAATATTGTAGCCTGGTGTATACTGCATCTTATAAAAAAAGTTCCAGTTGAATATCGTAAAAATTGAAAAAGATATCAGCGATCTAGTGAGCTGTAATTCATTCATTTGCAGTCAATTCATAAATGGAGAGGGGTTGTTCACAAATAGTGTGGGGACAATCGAGCATATTTTTCAATGTTAAATTGTATACTGTTTAAAAATTTATATTTGGCATAGAAGTCACATTTCGCCCATTCGGCCAAAAAGACCTTATAAGTAGGTGGCCAAAAGTATACGGAGACCCCCTGAAACGTTGATTTTGAACGATGACGAAATAACCTTTATTTTAAAAATAGCTCTTTGTGGACAGACCCTCACTATGTATGTATTGTCTGCGAATGAATGAAATACAGCTCACTAGACCGCTGATATCTTTTTCAATTTTCATGATATTCAACTGGAACTTTTTTTATAAGATGCAGTATATACCAGGCTACAATATTTTTGTAGTTATAAATTTCTGTCGATCGCGCATGCGCCGTGAATTTTTTTTTCCTTTTAACGTTCATATCTCATCGGATTTTTAATATTTTTAAAAACCGTTTTAGTATGTTCTTTCTCTTGTATTTTGTCATCTTTCCTGAAGTTGTGATAAGGTTTGATCAAAAACTCTGCGTGTTATGAGCAAAAACCCTTCAAATAAAATTGCCGTTTTTTCAAAAATGTTTCATATCTTCGGAAGTAAGAGTGGTGCGTTCATTTGAATTTGTATAGTAATTATACATAGTATGCTAATTAATTACCGAAATGCATAGCTTATTCCGAGCTATTTTCAAAGAGTTATGGTCAAAAAGCGGTTATTCTTTCGACCCCCCTTCTTATCGTCCCCCAAATGCAAGGGTAATTTAATTTCAACTTGGAAATGTTCGGTGAAGCCTATATTTTGTATGACTAAAGTTAAAGAACAATTGATCACTTATTTCTCCAGCTATATGTAAAAATGTGAATTTTTGAAAGTGTCCGGATACTTTTGGCCACCTAGTGTATATCCCTCTCACAAAGGGCACCAAAACATTTTAGGGGTAATGTGACGCAAAGTAATATACTTAAGTTTACTTACCTGCTTCAAAAATGAAAAAATTGGAAATTTGTTCTAAGACTTATTGTACATAAGGGAATAATGTATTTTGTGATACAACTTGCTTTGAAATGTATAATTTTTCCATTTTTGTCAGCTATATTGTACTTTAAAAAGAAGGGGGAGGTGAAAAATTTTCTTGGGGCAAAGTGAAAAATAAAATATTAGAGCAGTTCATTTTTTGACAGGAATCAACTATTGGTTCAGGAACTTAGTTAAAATATTGTTTGATAGTCACTTCAAATTGAAAATATTTTAACATTTCACTTTGCCCACAATACCCTACACCGGGAAAACATGTTATAAAGATCGGCATCCGGTGAAAATAATTCAATTTGGATAAAAGTGCAGATGTGACTTTTGTACTTAGCACGGCAGTACTGTTGTGTCGAAGTAGCTCAACTTTTACGCTAATTTTATTTCATTTAGAGTTGTGTATTTTGTTTTTGTTATTGGTTGAGGAATAATGTAGATCGCTTACATGTACATGTGATTCATTTGCAAAATCAATTTCAGGCCGTCATCTGCACCAAAGAAAACTCGATCAAGGCGAGAACGGCCGCGTTCGGTCTTCTCGTTGCCATCGGACACACCATGAAGAGAATCATGCCACATGCAAAAGGTAGTTTTTTTTTGCCCCCCCCCCCCCCCCAGTCTGTATTGCATATTTTAATGTACTGCCACAAAGGAAGCTTGCTTGTTGAGCATTCTGAAGTGTTTAACAGAATTGTAGGTGAAGTAGCTTTAAAGTAAATATGTGATATACACACTTCTTGACTCCAATAAAGTAAAAGATTTTATTTTCAACCTATTTTACATCGGTGTGAGATGTTCATTGAACATGCGACATTTTTTCTTTCATTTCATAACACTTGCCATTTTTACATTTGACTAAATTATAAACTTAACACAACTGTCCAAGGCTTCGCTACTCTAGGTATTTTTTTTTTTTTTTAATTTTTATTTAATTGTTCTGAACTGCAATTTTTTAGTCAACATTGCTCAGTCGCACAACGTGATGTTTCCGTGATGTTAACTCGTTGCCCCTAATAATAGTGATCCATTTATAGATCACCTTTTTTCAGACTCCTCACTAATCACACCCATTTGTAACCTAATCACAATCATTTCTATTCTTATTGACAGGTTACCTATTGAACCCATTTCCAATAGGAAACCAGCCAATTAGAATAAGAAAGGATAAAATGGTAAAGTTTTCAGTGAGGATTCTGAAAAGAGGTGATAAATAGATCACTGGGCAGCAACGGGTTGAATTCACCAACTTTATGTTCCTTTTTTTTTTTTTTTGGAAATTGCAAGATAGCGCTTAGAAATTTTTGTGCGTTTTAGAATAACATGTTTTACATACTTCAACACATCCTTTTCTCTCAAAGTAGAAATAAAATTAGGTTTAATGTTTTACTCAAAACTGCTTTTAAAGAAGCATTTTTGATGATTTTTGACTCCATATAAAATATATTTATCAATATATCGTCAAATCCCTGTGCTAAAATGTTAACAACTACATGATATAAGTGTCATTGAAAAAATTGGTCCTGTAAGCTCTGTAAATATCAAGAAAAAGGAACATGAACATGAAATTCATGTTTCAAAAAAAAAAATGCATATGAAGATTTCATTCATCTGATGGACATGGTGAATGCTTTTAAAAGAACAAAAAGTTCTAATGCTTCTGTTTTTTTGATAAACCAAGTGCGATCCATGTTTGGAAGAAAAAAAGTTTATGCTTTTTAATACTATATAAAAAAGTAAAAATTGAATTTTTGGGCAAAATTGCCTTACCTGGCCCCCTTACGAGAAGAATGGAAAAAGAATCAAACAGAAATGTTACTTTTATGTATTAATGCATATTGAATTAATATATGTGTATATTTTTTCCTTGGTTTTTGTGTTTTCAAAAATATGCCTTTCAATATATTTAGGTTAATGTTGGAAAAGGAATTCAAGTAGATTTTATTTAATTTTCTTTTTAACTTTGCTGTGCTGTGAAGCATTAATTTTTGTATGGTTATGTTCAAATACCTTCTATTGGTTTCCCTGAAGATATCCCGAGGGAAATCCCCCAGGATATTTCCTGTATATCCTAAAAGATGTTAAATTTGAAATCGGTACAAGTTTCTATGCATACTTTCCTTTAACAGACATGTGATTTTTGAGTATATTTTAAAGAGAGCAAACTACTTTATGCAGAAAAAATAAAGGGACATTGCAGTCTAAATTTAACATTTACCATATTAAATTCAATGCATCCAATTTAAATGGTTGGCTATGTAGTGCAATATACTAACAATGCAGGTTTGTTCGTACAGCCATGCAATTTCAGTATTTTTCACTGTATTTGAGTTACATGTCTGCTTTAACCAAGGTGTGTCATTCTCCAGATATTTGTAGTGAAAATGAGTCCAAGGGACCAAGTTTTAATTAATCGGCGCTCTCCGTTTGTTTCAGCTGCCCTCCAGGAGTACATGAAGATCCTATTGGCCGGCCTGGCTGGAAGATCCACCCACCTGATTGGTGCAACCATCCTGGCCATCGGGAGGGTTATGTTCGAGTTCAAGGGTGAGTTCCTCATTTGCACGATTTCGAGAAATGTTTCGGCACTTCCGTGCTAATAAAAATAAAACTGCACTTGAATTTCACTTATTTGTTTTTTTTTTAATACTTAAGAGGTTAAAAAAAAATAAAAAATATTTCAATCCATAAATTCAATTCAGTATCAATTTGAAATATAATGCTAATTGAAAAAAATCAATAATGTGATACTTTTTCCAAATTTGTTTCTCTAAAAACTTTTCAGGGTTCTATGAAATCGCAGGCCTCATAGTCCTCCTATATCTCCTATATTTCCTATATTTTCTCAGTTTGTCAGATATTCTCCTATATTTCCTATATTTCTTACTTACTCCTATACTTTATTTCTAACTCCTATATTTTTTTCATCATATGCCCAAAATGCTGTCAAAAATGCAAAAACCACTTTCCTCCTCATAATATTTTGCAGATTAATTTCGATTTAGCTCTACTAGATGTACTAAACTTCTGTTTAGCCTTTTTATGAAAATAGAAGATGTTACATGTGCAACTTTAAACTTATTTTTAATGTATGAATAAATGCTTTTTTCTTTCTATGAATTTAGTTTGTGTAATTTTAATAGTATAACATGCTAACTTGAAGATGACCGCTGTTAAAGTTTTTAAAAATTTTTAACTTGTTCTTTATATAATCTTGGATTTCGGTTACAGGTTCAAGTTTTTCCTCTAGAAAAAATTGAAAGAAATGAAAAATAAATTTTCTGTACGTTAAAGTATGCTTCTTAGAAAATGCAATAAGAAATGTTTTTTTAATTTTTCGATATTTAAAGATAGACGTAATCTGTTAATTATTTTTAGCAAAAGAAAGAAAATCTTGTTATAGATACATGTATTGATTATTGCCCACATAGATGCACCATGTATTACACCAGGAGTGGCCAACCTTTTTCGGGAGAGTGCCACAATCTGGAGAGAAAAAGCTCAGTGTGCCACATTGTATTTTTCCGACAAACTGAAATTTTTTAAAAAGTTAAAAATAGATTTTAGGATGGCTTACTATGTAATTCTTGTTCAAATGAAACATTTTTCCTCGCAAAGCTGAGCAATTGAAATCTAAATGGTAATAAAAGATAAAACAAGTCCGAACTTAAGAGTTATGGTTAATAAACACTTTTATGAGTTCTATCAATTGGCTTATGCTTTAAAAAAAAAAAAAAAAAAAAAAAAAAAATTCTATTCTAAAAATTAAACGGTCTGTACTTAATGTGGTTTATGAGTCTGTATCTTTTTTTACAAGTCTTTAATTTTAGTATTAGTTCTTGAGAATCCTAAGAAGTTTAAGTGTTGTAAGTGCTATTAATTAATGTTCAACGGTGTTTAGATTTTTCTGCATTCATAACAAAAAATGTTTGTTTGGAAGCGTATTTTGACCCAAATTTACAACAGCATCAAATGGCTAACGTGTGAAAATGTGAAAAAAATTTTGTTGTTACAAATTTCCAAATTTTTATATAACGTGGATGACTTTCTGTTTAAGTAAGCTCTCATAGTTGATTACCAATGCAAAATGTCAGTAATTCTGATTTGGATTTCCGATGGGTAACAAGTAGTGTCATACAGAGAAATAGACAAAGAATTTGAAAGATCAGCATATTTTTAAGATCCTAAAAATCATCAAATCTAACACTGAATGTATACTAGGGTGGAGTGAAAAAATAAAAGTACAAAATAAGTTTATCCTGTGTGCGGAAAAGTTGCCCCTTATGAAGCTTATTTATTGTGCAAAATTTTAGCAAAATAAAATAATATCTTTATCTGCCTATCTGGCCTTGAATTTTAAGTATTTTGCTTAATTTCTCACCTGTATGGCAAAAACGAAATGATAAAAGTATAACATATCTCATTTGAAGTTACGAATGATCGGCACTAAACGTTATTATTTGAAATAAATAGTCAGTTAATAAGAGACCTTGGCAATTGTAGGATGATCTTTAAGTGTACAACTGTACATAGCGCTTGCACACCGCACGTGCTTTTCCTGGCAGCCCAATGTTTACGTTTACTAATTTTGTTATTATCAATTGCGGTTTTTTTTCTTCGAGTTAGCTGAACTCCTATCTTTAGAACGTTCTTTTTAGTTTATTTTACGTTTAAGCCATTTTTTTCCCCGTCCAGGTGAGTACTTCTATGTAGCTATCACACTCTACTTAGGGCATTTCAAAATGCCCAAGACTCGATCACAAGACTGAAGTCTATTGTTTGGAACTCCTGAAATCTTCAAACATAATATTCTACATACGTATTCGGGTGTTATAAGACGTAATTTTTATATACGCCTATAATTTTTATAAACAAATCAAAAGGAACCTGCTTATATAGATGTGTGTTCCCTTGTACGGAATGATCTTAAATGCTTATGGGGGAAAAGTTCACTTCCTTCTATATCGATCAACAAATATAATCTAAGGTAAGATAATACTATACGAAATATCGTAATGTTAAAACGAATTTAAAACAAAAAGATGTACTTTTTTTTTTTTTTTTTTTTAAAAAAGGTTGTGTCTTTTAGGAAATCAGTTGAGCAAAATCTTTTTGATATTTCATTACGAAAATGCAAGGATTTTGTTCTCTGTTCTTGCAAAATTAAAGTTCCTATAGCTGAAAGGGCATTTTTAACGGATCAAAGAACACTAGGTAAAATGATAATTGGAAATGTTGATACAAAAGCAAGCAAAATGATTGAAAAGTGATTAAAACGGAATGACAGAGCAGCTGAAAGAGCTAAAAATACTCAACTGCAAGATATTGTGGAAACAACAGGTAGACTTTTTACTTCTAATACAGGACATATTTTGAATTTTTATAGTTCTTCTCATGAAAATGAAGAAACGATTTCTGCCTATGAACAACTTAAAACGAAAAGCACAGTTAAAAGTGAAGATTCTTCTTCAACTTCGCAAATGAGAACTAGAATTCCAAATGTAGCACAGGCCTGTAACAGAACTGGTGTGTCCGATAGGTCAGCTTCAATCCTCATAAATGCTGCTTTGCAAGATATAGGAATAATTACGAAAGAAGATTCTTCTAAAGTAGTCGATCGTAGTAAAATTAGAAAAGAAAGGAATAAAAACTGTCTTGATTTGAAAAGAAATAATGAAGAACTCTCTTCATCAGAAGAATATGGATTGTACTTGGACAGTCAAAAAGACAAGACTTTAATTCAAATTAAGGAAGGAAAAAGGAGAGCTAAAAGAACAGTCACAGAAGAGCATATTGCTTTAGTTTTAGAGCCTGGATCTAAAAATGTTGACCACGTCACTCCAAAATCTAGTGGTTTAAATGGCATAAAAATTAGCATATTAAGTTTTTTAGAGAAAAGTGCTGGCATTTCTAAGGTACAACCGTGTAACGGAACAGTGGTCAATACAGGATCTAAAAATGGTTTAATAAGACAAATTGAGCTCTCTGTTGGACGATCTTTACAATGCTTTATTTGCTTATTACATACTAATGAATTACCGATACGTCATCTAATAAAGCATACTAGCTGCCAGGGCAGCTAGATTAGCTTCCTGCGGCATGTTGATGCATAACGTGCCCATTCTCTAACTTTTACCTCATTTTGAAGTTATATTATTTTATAGAATTTAATGTTCATTCGATTTCAAGACATACCACGCACGTGGCCCGGCGTTGCACGGGCACTTCGTGCCATGAAAGTAGTAAGGAAATTTTCAAGAAACTACTCCCCGCCAAGGCGGCTCGCTAACAGGCGCTTCACGCCTTCACTTTTTTCCTGCTTCAAAAAAATCATACGAATTATTGAGATGCTCCGCGTCTTGAAGATGGTGAGGAGAGTTTCAGTAAGTTCAGCTCGCTCAAATTAAAAAAGCAGACATAGATACTCAGTTTTTAACATAAGTAGATGGCTTTTCAACAAATGAATGTTTAAAAATATTACCAGTAGCTAGCGATAAAAATACTACGTAAGTAACCCGCTTATGAGTTTCGTGTTTGATTTAGTTAAGCCTTCATTCCAAATTCTCATTATCATTGTTATCACTGTTTCATAGCAACGACGGTTTGCAAGAATGGATTTCATATTTAATCATTTATTAGGCTTAATCGCTTTAAACTTGACTACTTATTAATTGATATCTTCGCTATTTAAAATCGTATAATCATATAGATTGAAACTAATGAAGCCTGAAAAATGACCTGTCTATCGGTACCTGGTTCGACTTTCAGTTCATTGGCGTTCAGGAGAAAGAAGCGTGACATAGAAAGAAAGATAGAAAGATAGTTAGAAAGATACTCAGTTTTTAATATAAGTAGATTGATGGAACAATTACAGCCCCTGAAGAGTTTTGTAGAAACATTGGGGGGGGGGGGGGGGGAAACTGGAATCTTGTGCAGGTATGCCTGTAGTTCACTTTTGAAAGGATAGAAGTAACTTTGCCCGAGATTGCCTTTAATGAACTTAGTACAGACCAGCGGTATCCCAACGAAATGTGAACTGAAAATTCCGTTCAACTTGTCACCAAATGGTCCAGAAAAAATGAGTCATGCCAGATGGTTAACGAAAGCAAATAGAATTTTGCGGCCCATCGGAGAACTTAAGAATATTAACACAATATGTTATTAGAATAGGCATGCATGTGGTTTCATATTAAATCTAAATCATCATATCGGTATGGTAGTCAGCATTTTTACAGCATAATAAAAAATCTTGATTTCTACCTAAAGAGCTAAAGAATATAGTAGATAAAATACTGCGATGAAACGTTTATTTTGGGAATCCGGAGAAAATTATACTATCTATGCTGTCTGATGATCGAATACACGTCAGAAAGTTGGGCCTTCAAAGATTTTTGGAGTGTAGACGGATGGCTGAACTCAACAAAAATGTTCGAGAATTCAAGATTCTCATTGTACATTTCAACGTAGATAACTATATGGATTAAATTGACTAGAATTCAGTTAACCTTACCGAGCACCCGATTACGAAGTCTATTTTTTCTAAGGAGATGAACTAAATGATGATTCTGGATATTCCTGAGGATATTAATATTTTAAAATATCCGTGCCATTCACAAGAAGTAGAGCGCTGCATGAAAATAGTTACTTATACATCAGCAGCTGTATGTGGCAATGACGCTCTGGGCGGATTTATTAGATCAAGGATAGCATCGAGAATTTTTTTGCCTAAGTTTGAAACTAAAAGACAATATTGTGAAGTTCTGGAAGACAACTAACCTAAATATTTAAAGACAAATTATAGGAGTTGTAATGGAATTTGTTGTGCAGTCATCTTTACCTTACGCGATCTTCATTTCTTTTCTCAAGGAAAACATGCAAAGAGCGGCCTTAAACTTTCTTAAATATAACGATTTTATAGAATTTTCTACGGTAAATAGGCAGATGAAGATAGCTTCGTAGGAAGCTAAAACTTCAGAGATATGGTTACACCTATAGGTGGCAACTTTTCCGCATACAGGCTAATTAATTGCGATATTTTTTTTTTTTCGAGCGTTTTCACTCCACCCTAATGTATACTTAAAATAGGTGTAAAATTTTCTTCATATATCATTGGAAAATCATTAAATTTGGGTTTATACTTTCAGTATTAATTTAAAATGTGTTACTCTTTTTTCTCCAAAGTAGAGAGAAAGAAACTGAAGTTTCATTATGAAAGAATGTAGATGGCCTATACTGGTTCATGGAACTTTTTTTCCATGTACAATCGTAAATTTTAAATAATTAAAACGCCGGATAATGAGAGATGACATAGCTAAATTCATTTGCTATTCTTCATTCCTAAGTTGCAAGTCCTCATTGTTCTCCTTCCAGACATTTTATAAAACACACTCCCTAAAATTCTGAAATCTTATGACTATTTTTCCTTTGGACAGCTATTGCACATTTCAATGAAGGAGTAACTTGCCATGCTCTCCTTTTTCTCCCGGGAAAAGTTCACAAAACATTCAGAGCTCTACTTCGTAGTTTGTTAATACTGTGAACTCTACATGGTCACCAGCAGAGAAAAAGTCTCATTCTTTGGCAAGGAGTTTGTGATAAATAATTCGATGATACTTTTGAAGTTTTTTTTTTTCAAAATTATTTACAAGTAATGTAAAAAAAGAAACATTTAAGACTCTTCATTTGTGCAACCATACCGAAATTTGTCCATTCTGGTTTCTTAATTTTATTTGCAGAGTTAGCTTTTTAAAAAAATTTCATGACCCTTAGATGAAACTATTGCAGATCAAGAATTCATTCATTCTGCAGCATCGAAAGTTTCATTCTTGTCAAGCACAAATATGCTTTACAAAGTATTGTCTGTAGCGTCACAGCTTTCGGTGGATATCCGAAGCTAACGCTAAGTACTTTGCAATATTGTAGTTAAGACAATTTTTCAGCCAGCCTCCTGACACTTAATAGTCATAATATCATTATATTTATCAGTTCAAGGGTTTTAGTTTTTGTCAATATTTTTGAGATTTTCCCCTCAATTTTAGAATTTTTTCAAGAAATCTTCGCGTGCCACTGTTACTACTCTGACGTGCCACATTGTGCCACGCGTGCCGCGGGTTGGTCACCCCTGTATTACACATTAAGGGAAAATATAAAATTCACTATTTTCTGTATGTGTGGAAATTCTTATGTTCTCACATCTGTTACTCTTCACATTACTATAAGTACCAGGGGACCGAGCCCGCTCGGTAAAAAAAAAGAGGTTTGTAAACTTGTGTTTTTTGCTAAAATGCGAAGTACTTGTTTAGATAAACTTGAAAAGCATTTTTAAGCCTTTGGTTGCAATTACGCATTTAAAACAGCCGTAATTTGTTTTAAAAAACACAACCTTATTTAATCCATGCTCACCATAAAATCACACCCAATTTCGTTTCATTTGGCGCCGAAGACGCGGTAGGTGTTGATGAGAATGTATGCATAGTCCCTGTTCTCCAGTACGCATTTGGTTCCAGTTGGTTTTGACTTTCACTTTACTTCACACTTCAAGGTTCCCCCCGTACATACGACAACTCGTGGTTTAACCGGGATGGGGCCCTGAAGAGCGCTCTGTTCATTTTTGAACCAGGCCCTAGGGCAGAGCAAACCCTTGGCCCAGCATCCCCCAGAGGTATCGTTTCACTTGGAGGATTTTGTGACCACGAACATTTTTAACGTCCCTCAGCCATCATTAATGAAGACGGTGGATCTTTTATCGGCTTGGCTTCCTTTATAGGATCGGCCCGGGACCCTCCGGTTACGGGTCGGACGATTAACCGATCGGACTACCGCGGCCCACACCCAATTCTAACTTTATTTTGATTGATCTTCTTTAAATTTCAAAAACAATAATAATTCTAACGTGTTGCCAAAACTCATTTGAAAAATACCATAAAAATTTAAATTTACGCTGATGTGATTAAATATGAAATCCATTGTTATAATAAAACGTGGTTGCTGTGAACAGTAACAATAAGAGTAATCATAAAGAAAATAGCGAAAGAAAGCTCGTCAAACTTTTAATGAAGGCACAAAAAACTGCGTTTTTACAGAAAAAACGCAGATGTAGATGAACTCAAAAACCAACACTTTATCTAAATACAAAATTTTATCAAAATCGTTAGAGCCGTTTTCGAGATCCGAAATATATATATACCAGAAATGCTCGTCTAAATATATTAGATAGATGTAATTTTGTTTCGAAACTTAATATTTTAAGAAAATTGAATTTCATATTTATTGATTTTTTACCTGAAATATCTTACTAAACACTCTTGAGGAGGAAAAAAAGTATTTTAAAACGAACTATCACACTTTTATACTCAATTTTGAAATCATACTTGAAAAGTAAAAAGTAATTTGATTTTTATATAATGTAAGTTACCATAAAATTGAACAGATGTCGGTGGACAATCATCACTGCTTTTATTCCATGGCTTTTGAATAAATGAAACAGCCTGTATAAAACACTTATCTAGTGAAGCCCTGCTTTAACGTTTCAACAACAATAACAATTTAACGTTGCCAAATACCATAAAATTTAAACTCGCGCTGATGTGATTAAATATGAAATCGATTGTTATAATTAAACGTCGTTGCTAAGAAACAGTAACAATGAAAGTAATCATAAAGAAAATATTGAAATAAAAGCTTCTCAAACTTTCAATGAAGGCACAAAAAAAAACGGGTTTTTTGTGAAAACTGGCGTTTTTACAGAAAAAACGTTGACGTAGATGAACTCAAAAACCAAAACTCTATCTAAATACAAACTTTTATCGAAATCGTTAGAGCCATTTTCGAGATCCGAAAAATAAATAAATACATATATATATATATATATATATACAAGAATTGCTCGTTTAAAGATGTTAGATTATATGCAATGTGCCTACTGAGAATGGTGTTTTTCTTTTATTATTATTTTTTTAAACATGTGTTGCAAAACATATTAGTATTCTACTAGCTGCCAGGGCAGCTAGATTAGCTTCCTGCGGCATGCTGATGCATAACGTCCCCCCTCTCTAACTTTTACCTCATTCTGAAATTATATTATTTGATATAATTTAATGTTCATTCGATTTCAAGACATACCACGCACGTGGCCTGGCGTTGCACGGGCACTTCGTGCCCTGAAAGTAGTGAAAAAAAAATTTAAAGAAACTACTCCCCGCCAAGGCGGCTCGCTAACAGGCGCTTCACGCCTTTACTTTTTTCCTATATAAAAAAATCATTCGAATTATTGAGATGCTTCACGCCTTCAAGATGGTGAGGAAAGTTTCAGTAAGTTCAGGTCGCTCAAAGAAAAAAAGCAGACATAGATACTCAGTTTTTAATATAAGTAGATGGCTCTTCAACAAATAAATGTTTCAAAATATTACCAGTAGCTAGCGATAAAAATTCTACGTAAGTGGTCCGCTTATGAGTTTCGTGTTTGATTTAGTTAAGCCTTCATTCAAAATTCTCATTATCATTGTTATCACCGTTTCATAGCAACGACGGTTTGCAAGAATGGATTTCATATTTAATCATTTATTAGGCTTAATCGCTTTAAATTTGACTACTTATTAATTGATATCTTCGCTAATTAAAATCGTATAATTATATCAATTGAAACTAAAGAAGCTTGAAAAATTACCTATCTATCGGTACCTGGTTCGACTTTCAGTTCATTGGCGTTCAGGAGAAAGATGCGTGACATAGAAAGATAGAAAGATAGTTAGAAAGATAGTTAGAAAGAAAGATAGTGAGAAAGATACTCAGTTTTTAATATAAGTAGATACCTCTATTACTATAATTATATGCAATATGCCTACTGAGAATGGTGTTTTTATTTTATTTTTTTTTTAAACATGTGTTTCAAAACATATTAGTTTTCTATACCTCGAAATTCCGATATGATTCGCTACGGATCTTGTATATTTTCTTTGAAACTACTTTTTACATATATTTTTGAAACTCCTATATTTTTTTCTTGAAACTCCTATATATATTTTTTTCTCTGTTATGACCCCTGGAAATGTAAAAGTAGTTGCATGATGTTTGAATAAAGAATGATAATGAAACGTTTCTTCAAAAACCCGAAAAAGCCCGGGTTTTTCATCAAAAAACCCGGGTAGGCTGGGCTCTTTCAAACCCTGACGTTCGTTTTTCTTCCGATGTAGGCGACATGGATGCGCAGCTGATCGGCCTGCTGGTGGAGAACATCTGCCTCCTGATGACCTCCAAGTCCAGGGAGGTGGTGGTGGCCGCCCTCTCCTTCTTCAAGGTGCTCTTCGCGGTGCTGGACACCACCGACCTGCTGCGCCACGTCCCAGACATCGTGAGTCTTTTCCGTTCTTCATAGCGCCATCAAAAATTTTTTGGGGGAGACTTTTTAAAACTTATTTATATAATTATTTAAATTATTTATTATTTTTTTAATTTAAATTATTCATTAATTTTTTTTTTTTTTGAAATTATTTCTTTTTTATTATTTTTTATTTATTTATTTTTGTGTGTGTGTGTGCTTAGAATGTCTGGAAGGGAGAAAAAGCGATCTCTGCGCATAATTAACCCTTTAACTGTCATGCCCGAGATAGTCTCGGGCACAGCTGGTTTTCAAAAATGTCACCCCCAAGAATTACTCGGGGTAATTTTTCTTTTTTTTTTTTTTGAGTGCCTTGTATTGTTATACCTGAATATATATCGGGAGACGTTTATTTCGGCTTCATCTCTTTGTCAAACCCGACTGTTTCTCGGGTTTGTGCTTGGAAAAGGGTTAAAAATCAAAATAACTTGACAGTTAAAGGGTTAATATAGAAAAAAACAAGTTATAATTTTAAAAAACCTATAAATAATACTTAAAAAAATTAATGAAATAAAAAAGAAGGATAAAAATAAAAAGCACAAGAGGGTAGTGAAAATTTTTGGTGGGGGAATTAGAGAGATTGGCACCCCTGTAATAGCTGTACATCGTTTATATTTTCCTAGTTTAACAATTTGTTTAGTCTGCATTATAACTTGTCATGTATGTATAGTTGCAAAAATTTACTCATTCTACTTTATTAAGTTTTATGAGACAATGATTGAGCAATGCCTTTTCAGGTACAAAGCGTGACCAGCATCTCGGAAGAAAACCAGAGGCAGCTGAGGTTCAAGGCCAAAGAACTCTTCACCCGCCTGGTCCGGAAGTTCGGGTAATTTGTCTCCTCCCGTCCGACTGTCTTTCAGAAACAACTTTTTCGGGAAATCATCCTTATATAAATGTTATTATTTTGTATTAACTCAGCTTTTCCAACTGGTTTGTTTTTTACCTAAAACTCCCTTTTTTAGTTATGTATCCCCAGTGACCCCATTGCCCCAGTCTGCGTCGACGAATACCACCTCTCCAAAAACCTATTTTTTACTTACTTTGCACCGAAGCTGTACCAAAATGCTTTTGTTGCTAAAACCGCCGTTTTATTACGATTCTTTTTTGAAATCTTTAGTTTGAAGTTGATATTTTTATTTCTGTTTTAGTTTCAATCTTTTAAAATCATAAAATAGCAGGAAGAAAGTGTAAGGATATATGTGTTGCAATCTTTTTGCATCCTTCACAGGAGATGAAACTTTAATTTTCAGACAATTACTCAGTGTTCTACAAAGTGCTAATTTATGTTTTTTCTTATTTTTCCTCTAAATTAAAATTTTAATTTTTTTGAAATGTTTGATCTATATAAATCTTGGCTAAATTTGCGAAAACTAGCGATTTCTTTCAATTTTCTTCAGCTGAGAAGATAATTTTGATTTAATTGTCATTCTTATCATTTTTTAATGGAACAACAGTAGTTTTAATTCACCAAAAAGAAAAAAAAAAAAAAATAATAATAGATGTTTTTAAAATTGCTTAAAATTATAAACAAATTTCTTTTTTGCTTTTAAGCTATTAGCTATATGTTTGTCCTTTTTTTTTTTTTTTTTTCACTTGAGCATTTATGGTGCTAAAAAGTTTAAAACAAATATAAAGCTTAAATATTTTTTTTTTTTTTTGAACTGAATTTAAAAAGGAAAAGAAATCTATGAAATTTGAGAAGTCATGAATTTTTGAATACATTTTATCAAATAAGGAATCATTTTATTTCCTTACTGGGCATGATTTCAATGATGACTTCATAAATTTCTACATTTAGAAGTAATTCATGTTATTGCTGTCAAGTAATTAATGCAATTGATTTTCCCTTTTAATTGAATTGTACTACCAGCAAGATGTACTGACAATGCTGAAGTGTGCTAGTAAGCGAAGTATCTTTTCCAGGCCTGTCATTTCATAATTTTTTAGGCAGACCTAATCAAAGACTGCTTAATGTATACTATCTTTAAAAACAATAAAAATTGCACCCACTTATGTGTGAATACATAATTGATTTCTCAAAGCTAGGAAGTATATATAATTTATATGGTGTTTTTTGAATTGTATTATCTCATGCTTTGGTTGAATGAATCAGACTTCTAGTGACCTTATGCGTGTCTGTGAGGTGTCAGGGGCTAAAAGTTGCATCTTTTTAAGCGTTTCGCCTGCAGTTGTCTAGAAACATCTCACTTCACTTTTCCCTACCCTGCACCATGTTGAAGGCGCCAGGGTCTTTTGGGAATTTTCTCTTTACTTCAGTTTTTTAACAATTTTTTGAAGTTTTATACTTCAAATTTAAAAAAAAAAAAAGAAAAAAAAGGAAAAAAAGAAAGAAAAATAAACAAATATATTTATTTACTTAACCAATTTTTTTTTTCTGTGCATACCAAAACTGAATGTTTTCCTATGTGGGTTACTTTGTAAATTTTTACATACGTCATTCCGTCATTTGTTAAATTTAACATTGTTGAATATGTTCAAAGGGATGGCATGTTTAGAAAAAAAGTAGTTTTACAAAATATCTGACCTGTGGATCTTTGTGGGCAGGTACGAGATGATCTACAAACTGGTCCCCGACAGCCACAAGAAGCAACTCTCCAACATCCGGAAGCTGGAGGCCAGGAAACACAAGAAGAAGGGAGACGAGGACAATGAAGAAGAAGACAGGAGACAGTCCAAGAAGGCAGACACGTGAGTCGGACATTTCTTACCACACCCCCGAGTTCAATCTGACTGCATTGATTCTTTGTTGAAGCTCTGATGGTAGTCACAGATGAGGGCACCCATTTTAAATTTACTTGGAAAAAATTGCTGTTTAAAATCATAGCAAGTACTACTATTAAATTTGTTGACCTTATATCAACCCTTTACTTATCTAAGAACACTCTAGATCATCTCTCCTTTCAAACGAAAAAAAGAAAAAGTTTCAAAATGTATCCAACTGCTTAGGCGCTATCAATAGATACATGGACCCTTCAAATTTACATTAAATTCCTTGTTGGTTCGGGGGTTAAAAATTGCTATGGAAATCGTGTTTTGTTCTATTTAAAGATTACAGAAGTTATCACTGTCCAAATAGCTTGTTCTGCTGGCTCCACATAAGTGGAAATTTCATTTTATTTAAAAAAAATTTTGATGGCTCTAAAACAGAACCTTTGTTTTTCGCTTTTCCTGAGGCATTCATTTAAATTAATATTAGGGTATATAAACATGTTTTTTTTTTTTTGGTGCCACAGGTGGGCAGTGTAAACAATTCGGAACACCACCTCTGGTGAAAAAAATTTATATAATTTTTTTTCTGTAAGATCTGTGATCTATATAATCAACAAAATCCACTCATAGGCTTTTTTCATTTTATTCCAAAAAAAAAATAATGACTCTCACCGGAAAGGGTTCAGTGACAGAATGCCAATTTTTTGTTACTAATTTGTTGTCAGAAATGTAGAAAGTGACTCGTTGAAGCTTCAGAGAAGCGTGTCATTGGCTTTTCGCTCAATAAAATGGAGTTCAGTGACAAAAAAATCGCCTTTTTTTTTGTTTTTCTCCATGCCCGTGTATGGATCTTTATAAATGTAGATCATGTTTTAATTTTTAATGGATTCCTTTCTCAGGTTCGAGGATCTCCTGGCCGACTCGGACGACGAACTGTTGGACGACGAAGACGTCCCAAAAAAGAAGAAGACGACGAAGCGTCAAAAGAAAAGGGACGACCCCATGATAGAAGAGAGCGGCGAAAATGACATCGTGGACTTCATGGATCCTGCTGTCAACAAGAGGCTGCTCAGTAAGTTGGAATTTAAACTTCATAGTTGTCCTGATATTCCTGTATTAAAAATACTTTGTCTTGATTTTTAGCTTTTTTTTGTCCTGATATTCCTGATTTTTTGCTATCTTTGTCCTGATATTTCTGTGTTAAGAATACGTCGTCTTGGTTTTTAGCTTTTTTCAGACACGTAATTTTTTAGTATTTTTACTGAATTCAGTATTTTTTGATGTTGCAAAATACAGAAGGCAGAAAAAAAGAATGGGCACTGCAAGGCTAAATTTTAACATCTACCTATTAACTTGATGCATTCAATTAAAATTAATAGCTTTATAAAGAGAAAAACTCATGAATAAACTTTCAGGTGCAGTACAATATTATAATAATGCTATATGTGTTCATACAGCATTGCGATTTCAGTATTTTTCACCCTACTTGGGTCACATGTCTGTTTTTTTGTCCTGACATTTCTATATTAAAAATACTTTGTCTTGATTTTTAGCTGTTTTTGGCCTGATATTCCTGTATGAAAAATAATTTACTCTGATTGTTAACTTTTTTTTTGCCCTGATAAAAAATACTTTGTCCTGAATTTTATTTATCATTCCTGATGTTCTACTTTTCCCCAGCAAAGCGACCCCAGAAGCCATCGGAAACGAAGAAAGGTTCCGAAGCTTTCCCGATCTCGGAAGACGGGAGACTCGTCATCAGAGACGACGACGAGAAACCGAAAAGTAAGTGAAATCATGGCAGGTCTGTAGAGATGGGAGCACAGAGTTTAAGCTGAGTTTCGAAGTTTTTTAGCAAAAAAGCTCAAATTGGAGAAAAGGCTGCGTTTTCAAAAAACTCCCAAGTTTTTTCAAACCCTGGTAGAGACGGGAACAATAGGGAAGTTTGGACCTGTTAAATATTCCTGCTTTGACTGCTAGATATTGTTAAGAGACTCACGAAACACAAACATTCACCGTCGCCCCATTGCAAAACACAGCGATTGATTTTTAAGGAATTTTTAAAGAACACATGCACAAAAAAGGACGCCTGGAAAAAAGAAACCGGCGAGGTCGGGTGGCTGTCGTTTAATGCCTTTCACACACAAAATTGTATTGCAGCTATAAGAGCTTTTCAATGCAAAGTTTTTTTCTGCCAGTTATCAATTAGTTTAAGTCTATTGATTCACAATGGAGATTGGATTCGTCAAAGGGCAGTCCATTAATCTGTCTGAGATGATGATTTTAGAACTTTTAGCGGCAAAATCCTGTTGGCCATTGGTTATGTTATCTTGTTCCCATGCAAATCGACCTTGTGCACGTCGGCTGGGGCGTGCCGATGCGATGACGTCATCGCGAATCAAAGATCGGCACGTGCCGAGTCGGCGTGTATAAGTAAGTGTGCTTCGGCGTGTGTAAGTAGTTGGGTGTAAGTAAGTGGGTTGATGGATGAGTCCATTCTTCGATTGTGCCTTGTTTTTGTTAGCTGTTATGTTTTTGGCGAGTCTGCCTTTTTCGTTTAGATTTG
The DNA here is from genome assembly GCA_038373865.1 of Uloborus plumipes. NCBI lineage: Eukaryota > Metazoa > Arthropoda > Arachnida > Araneae > Uloboridae > Uloborus > Uloborus plumipes. The sequence goes on along the minus strand of JAXGGA010006779.1, from coordinate 21,034 downwards.
TAACGAAGGATTTTAATAAACTAAATGTTTTTTAAGAAGGATAGTTTTCACTTAGAAAGTTAATAATTAAGACAAAAACCTAACAAATCCATTTTAAAATTTTCAGAGAGGCATGATGTGGCGACTTTTGCCTATGACCGACAACATGGGGTATTGAAAGCGCGGAAAACCAGTTTCTGCGCTGGCCGATAAGCTTAGTTAATCAGTCCAATGGAGTACTTTGCAATCGAAGAGCGAAAAATCCACCACCTGTGTGACATCACCGTCGCTTAAACTTTAAAAAATATTTTTAAAAAACTACTCTGTGCATCGATTTTTTTTTCCATCAATGATGTTCATGTGTTTTTCTATTACATAAAATTAAAATTAAAATATTGAAAACTTTATTCCCCTTAATCAAGTTTTCAATATTTTAATTTTATCTCTATAATGTCTTTTTCTGAAAGAGTTTATTTTCATTCGAGGAAAACTCGGAAATTTTAATCGCTCCGCCACAAAATAATATATTTTCAACAACGTACAGTTTTCATTTTCCAATCATGTTTTTGTTAAAAATATTGTTTTTGTACAGTATCCCACATAAAAACACCAAATTTCGTGATGATTTAATTTCCCTGAGCTGCACTCTGTTATTTGCTCTTTTCTCACTAAAACTAAATGCAAAATTGAGAACATACGAGGGCTGTCTGAAAAGTTTCCGACCTCGATATGAAAAGGGCAACACTTATGAAACAAAGAGATATGTTCTTATTAAGGAGTCCTTTGGAAACTTGGAACCGTGATTTTGGATATTTTTAGTTCAAATTGTGTGCGTGACATCCATACTAGTGAGTTGCTCCAATAGTTTTTTTGAAAATGGAAAAAATCGAATATCAAGCTCTGATTCGATACTTGTTTTAAAAAGGAAATACGCCTGCACAAATTAAAAAAGAGTTGGACTCTGTGTATGGGGACTCTGCACCATCGTCTACAATCGTAAAATTTTGGGTAGCGGAATTTAAACGGGGCCGTACCAGCTTGAGTGTTCATGAACGCCCAGGTCGACCCAAAACTGCTACCACTGATGAACACATTGCTAAAGCTCATCAAATGGTGCTGGATGATGCAGATTGAAAGTGCGATATATAGAAGAAACTATGAATATCTCTAAGGAATGCGCATGCCACATTTTAAATGAGAAATTAAGCACGCGGAAGCTGGCTGCACTTTGACTGCCGCGTTTGCTCAATTTGACAGGAAACGTGTCCGAATGAACAGCTGCAGCGCACTTCTGGCACAATGAACCAGAATTTTTCTGACGACTTATCACTGAGGATGAAACCTGGATTCATCAGTGCACTCTAGAAACAAAAACGCAGTCAAAACAAGGGTCTGAAAAGTGAGAACAGCTCCAAAAAAGGCCAAAACAGTTCCTTCTGCAGGAAAAATGATGCCGACCGTTTTCTGGGATAGTCATGGAGTGATACTCATTGACTACCTTAAAATGGGAAAAGCCATAACAAGAGCATACTATTCTACTCTCCTTGACAAATTGAAAGAGGAAATTGAAGAAAAACGGCCGCATTTGAAAAAGAAAAACGTTCTTTTTCATCAAGAAAATGCTCCTGCTGACACCTCAGTGGTTTCAATGGCCAAAATTCACAAGTTAAGGCTCGAAATCGTTGAACACCCACCCTACTCACCAGACCTGGCCCCAAGCGACCCTTTAGAGGTCCCTAAGCTGAAAGAAGCACTTGGAGGACAAAGGTTTTCTTCAAATGAGGAGGTCATAAACTTTGTCAACAGCTTTTTTGAGGACACATTTTCATCATTGCTTTTGGATGGGTTAAAAGGATGGGAGCATTACTGGACGACGTGTGTGGACTTACAAGGAGACTATGTCAAAAAGTAACAGCCGCTTTGGACGATAAAAATATTTTATCTATGCTAGGTCGGAATCTTTTCAGACAGCCCTCGTAAATTAAATATTCAACAAATAAATAGATATGTTTAAGTAAAAATTTTAATCTTTTTTATTTGAATGGGTTTGCGTATATATGTACACATATGGGCAAGAAAAGTGACACAACTAAAAAAGTATAAAATCTTACTGGAGAGTCAGAAGAAGATATAAGAGATTTTTCGTATAGCCTAAAACAAGGAAGAAGATAGGTTTTAGAGCATTAGTAGATCATTTTAAAAACCATAGTCACTTTTCCTATTGCAGGCAATATCCCAAACTGTGATATTTTTTAAATTAACCACAAGAATTTTATTTTTCAGTGTTATGTCTCACTCATGAGTTATGTATAAATGCACTAACACTTACATAAAAAAGGACATTTTTGTTTAAATTTCACACTTTACAAATTTATAAAAAAAAAAAAAAAGGAAGAAAAGAAAAAGCCTATCTGGTCTAAAATAATTCATTGGAACTTTTTACAATCACATCTTGCCCAAAAGTTAAAACTGAATAATGATTAGAAAAATTTGGATAATATTTGGTGTTTTTAACAAGAAAAGTGTTACTGCTAATTTTTTTTTTGAAGGATTCAAAAGTGTTTTGTCTATTTCTATTGAAAGGAAAAATAATTTAGATTGCCTTCATATTTTTCAAGTATTTAACATTTTTTATGTTAAGAAATTATACATACTAGTTAACTACATTTTAATTTGAAACAAGAAGTTCTGTCAAGAACTAAACAAGCCTACTTTCCCGTACATCGACATCGGCATTCTAGCATCTGATCATTATTCTCTTGATCATCTGAGACTAAACATTATGTCAAACATACCTTTTTAGCACTTAAAGCTGATTTCTAAAAGCAAAATATACCCCTCTCATCAGATGAAATAGAGACATAAAAAGTAAATAAATGAATAAATGAAGTTTTGTCGCACCTTTTAAAGAATGTAACTGTCAATCGTTTTCAAAAAAAAAAAAAATAATAATAAAAGTACAAAGTACATCAAAACACATTTTATCAAAGAAAGGAAAAAAAACTTGTCCGTCGGTAAAATGTCTCGATTTTCACTTTTAAACCGTTGCCAGTTGTTAAATATAAATAAAGAATAAAATGCCCTCGTGAATGAAACACTTTTGTTACAAAAAAAAAATCGTCTGCCAAAAAAAAATAATAGTAATAAATAAAATAACACAAATGAATAAATAAACAAAAAATCATCTGCACAGTCAGTCATTTTTTTCTGAGCCTGCATTTCCGCCATGTTTGTGGAGTCGGAATCAGAGTCCTCACAGAAGATTATTCAGAAAAGTACTTTACAAACATTATTTATCAAAACCATTTTTTTTTACAAAGTTAGTTTGAAGGAAATCTGACTTTAAGTTCCAGGATCAACATTCAACTTAAATTCCCCGTAGGCGCTAATGTTAAATTTTTTTCTGAACGGTTCAATATTGAACGAAAAATGGTTCAAACCAAAAAGCGAAATAAGGGAATGAACCTCTTCGAGATCTTTCAAACAAAAAAAAGTTTACTCCATTCAGATGGTTCACTCAGAAGTTATTAGGTGGGGAAAGGTTGCTTGAACGGTTCAATGTTGAACGAAAAAATGTTCAAATTGAAAATTTAAATACTGTAATGAAGTATCCTTGCTGAGATCCTTCGAACAAAAAAAAAGTTTATTTAAATCGGACTGTTCACTCAAAAATTATTAGGGGTGACAGCTTGCTTGAGCGGTTCAATGTTGAACGAAAAATTGTTCAAATCGGACGTGTAAATACGAGAATGAAGTATCCTTGATAAGATCTTTCGAACAAAAAAAAGTTTGTTGAAATCGGACTGTTCACTCAAAAGTTAGCATCGCGGGACAGGTTGTTTGAACGGTTCAAAGTTGAACCAAAAATTGTTCAAATCGAAAAATCAAATATGGGAATGAGTTGTACTCGCCGAAATCTTTCCAACGAAAAAACGTTTGTTCAAATCGGAATGTTCATTCAAAAGTTATTAGGGGGGGGGAAAGGTTGCTTGAACGGTTCAATGTTGAACCAAAATTGTTCAAATCGAAAAATCAAATATGGGAATGAGTTGTAATCGCCGAGATCTATCCAACAAAAAAAAGTTTGTTCAAATCGGAATGTTCATTCAAAAGTTATTAGGGGGGAAAGGTTGCTTGAACGGTTCAATGTTGAACGAAAAATTGTTCAAATCGAAAATGTAGATACAGGAATGAAGTATAATTGAAAAGATCTTTCGAACAAAAAAAAGTTTGTTCAAATCGGACTGTTAACTAAAAAGTTAGCATCGCGGGACAGGTTGTTTGAACGGCTCAAAGTTGAACCAAAAATTGTTCAAATCGAAAAATCAAATATGGGAATGAGCTGTACTCGCCGAGATCTTTCCAACAAAAAAAAGTTTGTCCAAATCGGAATATTCATTCAAAAGTTATTAGGGGGGGACAGACAGACAGACCGACCGACAGACCGACAGACCGACCGACACACAAATTCCCCATCTCAATACACTACTTTCAAATTTTTAATTTTTCAATATTCATTTTACCTTTTTATTTTTTTAACTTGGCGATATTTTTTGGACTTGGCGATATTTTTTTTAACTTGGCGATATTTTTTGGACTTGGCGATATTTTTTAGATGCATTAAGCCAATTTTAATACTTTTTTCGTCTTTCTTTTATTTTTAACGGGAAAGTAGGCTAAAAAGGAGTTGTTTTGCTTTGATGGTTCTGCTTGTTTGTTTTATCATATGCAAATCAAAGTGGCTTGCTGCGATGTTGCTGTTATAGATTTCTCTGGAAGTGCAGAGTAAGGATTTTTCTCCCTGCTATGGACTTAAACATAAAGGAAATAATAATAATAGCAATTATCAGCGGAATGAACTTAGAGCTGCAAACAGATAGCTGGGGTTGGAGAAAAAATGGGATTGCTTCTGGGTAGAGCGATCAGCTATTTAAAATTAAAATTATCTCCATCTGACGTCTTTGGTGCGATGTTTTGACCTTATTTTGGCAGAAAATTATCTTTTTTTATTTCATTTATTTATTTATTTATTAATGCTTACAAGGGTGGTGTTTTAGTTATATTAAGGAATTAATGTATTTTTGCGTCTGTTAATATTAGAAGTCTGGTATTGTTTGTTTTGCTATGTTTCCCTACCGTATTTTTTCCTCCGAATTTTTGGCGAATATGCCGGTGATTATTAATGACATTCATCATATAAACTTGATGAAATGCAGCTCTAAAATTTTTGACTTTGATAAATTATTAAAAATCGTTTTTATATTTCTGATGCTTTCATTTTGAAAAAAGTGATCTCTGCATGCGATATGAAAATCGAATTTTACTTACTTTTCAAGCTAATTACTCTATTAGGAGGCAAATAAATGAAAATTCGCTTGATTTTTTGCTCAGATCATTATTTTAAATTTTTTAAAGCAAAATTAACTGTTCTTTTATGAGTCAATGTTAAACTATCGTTCCATTTTATTTTTGCATTAATTGTAGAAAAAGACATTAATAATATGTTTACCATAGACCTTTAAAATGCAATTGTAAAAAAAATTCACCAAAAAAAATATATTTTATGTTCCGTTTTTATGCTTTTGATGTCACTTCAATGATCACTTTGAAAACTACAATCTCTTTGCATCCGCTACAGGAATCGGACTTTTCGCATTTTTGATGTTTAATATGCTTTTTCAAGAAGAAAATAAATGAAATTTATTTTTATTTTTTATTAAATTCAAAAAAAAAATTGGGGATTTTTTTTTTTTTCAAAATTGTTTGATTTTCACAAAATTATTTGATTTTTCACAAAATTATTTAGTTTTTCACAAAAAACGGACCCTGTGAAAAATTCTGGACAGACCCCTGTTCAATATTACACCTACTCAAATAAAAAAAACAGTATGTATTGTCTAATAAAACACATTCCTTATCATTTGCTCAAAAAGGAAACCAGTTAGCTTGAAGTTGTTTCTAAAGGCAGATGGCATGTTTTTTTTTTTTTTTTTTTAATTTTGACAAAAGTTTAAAATTTTGAAAATTTAATACTCCATTAAAATATGAATCGGGAGAAAAAAAGAATAACTTGTTGCAAGGGATGCTTGGGAGGGGGTCATCAATAATCTCTGCATAAATGGTATTTTGCAACCTATAAGCGATGAATTGAGCTATAAACAATGTTTTATTGTGAAAAAAACTTAAGAAAGGAAAAAAAAAGTTGTATAAAATTGTTTCAGTTTGATTTGATTTTCAAACGTACGTTGTTTCACAGGCCTGTTCCCTTTTTTTTCCAGAAAAAGAAGCGAAAGCATGAAGACAGTGATGAAGAGGACGAAGACCAGCAAGGTAATTTCTTTTATGTTCTATGGACATTCCCTCTCTGTTTTTAAGATAATGGGGACTGTGGGGCAGTGAAATATTTTTGCAGTTTACAGCGCCACCTGTCTAGCAATATTTTAATTAAGTTCTAAGACATAAAGTTGATTCCTCCAAAGATCAACGAGAAATATTGTGCGTGCCATTTTCAAAATTTGATACCTTTATTTGTGGTTTTTCAAAAATATTTCTTGTCATTATAAAATAATAAAATTTTTGTAATTGCCATTTAAACTGTTAATTGAGATCTGCTGATGTCCATTGCAACCCTTATTTAGTTTGAAAAAGGTACTTTTGATTTTAAATGTTCAAAGTAATTCATCAAGTACATGCAGGGCAAAGTGAAATAGTTCATTTTGTTTACTTATATTCAGTCATTTATTAAATCACATACACATTTCTTCATTTATTAATTTATTTAAGTTTTTTTTTCTTAAGTATTTACTCATTCATTAACTCATTTTCTTATTCATTCACTTTTTTATTCACTGATTTGTTTTTTATCACATATTATTTAATTCATTTATTAATTTATTCTTTTATTTGTTTATTTTCCATTAATTTTTTTTTTCGTTTATTTGCGCATTTATTTGATGAAAATGACTGATAATCCTCGAAAGGAAAATTTTTTATAACAAAAATATTTTGTTTTTCACTTTGCCCCATGATTTTTTTAAGTGAAAATGTTCCACCTTTTTTTGAAAGTCCAAAATAACCACTAAGGAATGAAAATAATATTTCAACAAAAGTTATATTACAAAATACATTATTCCAATATTTTTTAGTTCAAATTTCCCATTTGTTCCTAATGAAGTAGGCAAGTAAAGTTAACTATTTCACTTTGCCCCACATTCCCTTACAGTCGATTCTCGACAACTCCAAAACTTCCGACCGATCAGAAGTTCGACTCGTGATGTTTCGATTTCCAACATTTTGTTAATAAAAACCTGGAATATTTATGTAATATATAGATAAAAATACAGAACCCATCAGTTGTTTAAATCAAAATAAATTTTTCTTTTTATACATATTTCACTCTTCTGAGATGATCCGTCATTTTGAGCTGCAATGAGCAATTTATAATTCAAGAAACAATAACTGTTAAAGCTTTTTGATTTGTGGTTCTTCCTCGGCAATACATTCATTTTCTTCCGTGGTTCGTGTGTAGGCTTCGGGACAAACCTCGGTGATTTTCCGGTTTCTTTTAAAGTCACATTAACGAAATTTTCTTTATCGACTCATTTAATGTCGTTTGTTCTAATTTGAACAGTCACTATCCCATCGTCATGTTTTATTGAAGAAGCTAAACTTTTGGAAAAGAATTTTTTTTACTGACGCAATACAGCTATTGCCACACATTGTTAAAATGAATGGATTAAAAGAATTGACTTGTCTATTTATGTCCAAAATGTCTTCCCCTTTTCCAGGAGTGACGAAGGGAATCCATCGATTCGAGAACAAGAACAAGAGGAGGCTCCCCGGTGAAGAATTCAAGGCCGCCGTAAGTATTTTCTCATTTTCCTGATAGTCTGTGCCTAACAACTCAATGCAGTTAGTGTTTACTGCCGTTTATCTGCACGTTTACAAAAATAACGTAATCAAATCTGACATTATTGACATGATTAAAAATTTCAGGGACAAATACAAGGGAGGTGAGATGAGGGTGATAGCCCCTCTTTCTAGAAAACTAACACGGGGTTTCGGCTATAGTCAAACTATCTAAACTATGGTATACTATCTGAATTGCGTAAACAAAGCCAGGCCATTTTCGCTTTTTTTGCTCCAGTTTCATTCGAGCAAAAACTATGCACGATCCAAGAGAGAAAGCGAGCACGGTGGTATCAAACTTAATCTTATTATAAATCGTAGCCAACGTGTGTATGAAATACTATTAAATGTAACAATATATATTCTTAATGGGCGTAAAATCCTCCCAATAAATGCATTATTAACAACGTTAAAAAAAAATGTGTGTTCTCTTAATGTGAATTGCAATTCTAAATGTTTCACTTTAAATTAAAAAAAAAAAAAAATGTTACCTACTGTGAATATCTTTCAGTGAAACCTTGGTTCTGAAAGGTACTTTCTGGCAAATTGGGATAGGTTAGTAACTATAATTCTCACCACTTAAAAAAAACATTTTGTTCTTTCAAATAAATAAAGGCTCTAGAAAAGATGTCATTTTCTCTGATTTCACTTTGAGCTGAGGTTTCTGCTTCATTTTGTAGTTGGCTTGCAATTTCGTTAGTTTGTTCAAGCAATATATTTTTCTTTTTGGCAATTTTTTGGCTGAATACAGTAGAATATTTTTAAAGATTGAATTAACGTCACTATGTTTTTTTAAATTACTCGAAATTATTTTTAAAAATGCTCAATTTGTTTATTGAGCTCTTAATTACACAAAATTATGCCTTAAACACGACTCGTGCTTTGTTTTTGAGAAAAAACAAGTTAACTATTCGGCAGCTGAATATTTGGCCTCACTTGTGGCCAAATATTGGGTATTCGGCCAAATCACTATTTGTTGCATTCCTAAATTACAGAGAAATAAGAAAAAGAATGCCGATGATATTGCAATAAGCTATTAAAAATATGAAAAAAATAAAATAAGTTCATTAAATACATCGTCATTATCTTTACTTCATGATTTCAAGTGTTATTTTTATTGATTTTAAAGAAAAATCTGTATGGAGAAAAATGGTTTATTTTGTTACTTCCAGCCCTATCATGTTCATGTTCGAAATCAGCGTCTTTTAAAATAGTATGTAGGCTGTTTTGGTAAAAGTAAGAAAAAAGGATAATCGTTTTCCGCTTTTTGATTTCTTCACAAATTACTTTTAGTCACCTTTTAGTTACTTTTTTGTCACCTTTGTTTTAAAATTTGTCACCTTTCTCACCTTTTTCGAAGACCATCATCAGTCCTCGCCCTGGATATTGTATCATCGATGTTAGATATTGTGCCTTTACTGCGTCTGAAAAGAAAATATAAATACATTTTGTGTCTCTAAGAGAGGCACTGTACAAGTACTGCGGGCTGAAGGAAATAATTTGGCACTGTAAATATTAAAATATGTTTTTTATGATCTTAGTTTTAGTTTTATATGCGGTGACTAAAGAAGCTTGTTTTTAATCAAACACTCTGTCTTTAAATCCAGTTTCTTCGTCGGCCATTTTACGATGTCTCGATTGTTTTTCCCTTGTACTCTGCCTGAAAATTAAATTTTAATGAATTAAATGGGCTGTTTTGTTGTTGATTTTTCCAGAAAGCTGGCGGTGACGTGAAAAAGGGGAAAGTAGACCCGTACGCATATGTTCCTTTCAACAGACAAGCCCTCAACAAAAGGTGAGCCTCCTTTTCCTTTATTAATATGCTTTTATTAGTTTCACATGCGGGTTTGTTTGTATGTATGTAACTTTGAATAAAAGATAAAATTCACGTTCTTTAATATATCTAATACTACTATTGATAATACTAAAGACTAAACTATACAGGGTGTGCACTCCTATCAGGGCCCAATAGCTAATTTCTAAACCGTTAGAGATAAGCATATGGTTCATTTAGGAAAAAATCTCCAAATTACGAAAGGAATTTGGGCTACGAAATGTTTTTCAGAAAAATCAAATTTTGAAAGAGTTACGAATGCAAAATCTTGATTTTTCAAAACGTGGTCATAACCAGTGGTCAGAAGTAGCGCGCTACAAGTAGCGAAGCTACTGTAGTAGCTACATTTTTTAGTAGTTTGTAGTGTAGCGCACTACTTTTTAAAAAAAGTAGAGTAGCGAGTAGCGCGATACAAAAAAATAGTAGTTTGTAGCGATTTCTGGAAACTACTTTTAAATAAAATAAATAAACAAACAAATGAAAAAAAATTGAAAAAAGAAAGCGAAGGAAAAAAAAGAGGTTTAATTGACTCTGATGCAAATCTTACACGAGCACAGCAGCGGACGCAATGAGAAATAAGAACCATAAAAATATAAGCTGATCTTAGATATGTCATTTTGACGAAATAAATTCTATTTGTTTGATGTCATTGGTTTATTTAGCATCATAATTTTTTATATTCCTTCAAATAATTTCAATGTTCCTAAATATTCCCTGGCAAGAAATTAAAAAAATTGAAAGGTGAATTCTTTCAACTTTTGAATCCTTTCTTGTGGTGAATATTTACAAATTGTAAAATTGATCTTAAAAGAACAAATTTTAGCAAAAAAAAAGGAGCTAAAAGGAAAAGTAACAAATAATTTCAATGACAATTCCTAGTTCTATCCCATATTCAAATGAGTTAATTTATTAATGTAAACCACTTTTCTAATTTATTCGGTCAATCCTCAAACGGTGCATGCTTTTTATTTATTTATTTATTTTTTTAAAGTAGCGAAGTAGCGACTACAATTCAAAAGCAGTTTGTAGTTGCTACATTTTTAAAAAAGTAGTTGTAGTTGTAGTTGCTACATTTTTAAAAAAGTAGTTGTAGTTGTAGTTAACTACATTTATAACAAAGTAGTTGTAGTTGTAGTTCGCTACAAAATAAATGTAGTTTTTCCAACCACTGGTCATAACTCGGTCAATTTTAGTTGTAGAACAGTGATTTTTTTTTAGTTTTAAACGTTACAGTGTCAAGAATGTTTTACTAAAAATGATTGATAGGACTGGGGAGCTGTATAAAAATTAAAATTTCGTAACTCTTTCAAAATTTGATTTTTTTTGAAAAAAAAAATCAAATTTTGCCCAAATTCCTTTCGTAATTTAGAGATTTTTTCCTAAATGAACTATATGCTTATCTCTATCGGTTTAGAAATTAGCTATTGGGCCACGATAGGAGTGGACACCTTGTATATTACATGTTGATGTATTAAAAATGTTTCAGTTGTTTGTATGCAACTCGGAATAAAAGATAAATTCCACGCTCTTTGCAATTATAAACGTAACATATTCAATACTAATATTGTTACTAAAGGCTAAACCTTGTTGTTACATTATAAGTGCATGTAAACTAAGCGGATATTCAATAGTTTTGAAACTTCTTCTTAGTTTAATTTACTCTAAAAGCGTATTTTTTAGTTTTTTAAAACTATATTTAGGATTATCTTTTTCTTTTGCTAATGTGTTTAAGCAGTGTTTCTTCTGAAACAGGAAATATTTGAAATGCTGGAACTGGAACTTATTTAACTGCAGGGGAAAATATAAAAGAATCTGAATTCGGTATATTTCATTGGTACAGGGATGAAAATCTTTGGTGGATCCGCGATCGAAAAATTAAAGTTGCATCAAGTTTAGAAAAAAAACAACAACTCAATATTAAAATAAAGCCTTAAATAAGTTGATTTGAAGTATTAGGAGGTGTAAATTACTTCCTTCTTAAAAAATAATGGAAATGTTTTTAGGATGCAGCAGGATTGAAACCTCAAAGACAAAACACAATTATTGGCGAATTATATACTCTATTTTGGTATGCTGCCAAAAACATAAGTTTCTGTTGTAGGAGGAAAATTCAGCAAAAATATTTGAGATCTTAGTCAAAAAATTGTGAAAATTATTTTGACTTCCAAAAATGTATCAAAATAACTGGACGCCACACAGTATTATGCAATATACATGCAATATTAGTTAGAGAAATCATTTCTTGAGATGCATGTGTCTAATCCATGTAATATTGCACCCACTCCCACTTTTTCTTCTTCTTTTTTTTCTACCTTGTTGTGGATGGGGGGGGGGGGGGAGCAATTCAGAAGTTTTAAAAATAATTAAAAATGCTTTCAGCCTACCGATTTCATTGCCCATGTTGAGAGGAAATCCTGCTTGAATTAAAAAAAAGAAATTTTGTAATTAAAGTTGTCAAAAGTAAACTCATGTTGGTGTTAAATTGAGGTACAGAAAAATTTACGGTTTTGAACTTGGCTAGAGTATACATCTGCCATTGCTGTTTGTATTTTTTACCTAATGTTGTGTGGAAAAAAAAAAGAGACAGTTGAGTGAAACAGAGAAGTGTATGGCGCGAAGCAGTCCCTTAAATGTTTGCAATGAACTTATTCAACAAAAAAGTAGACATAGAACAGAAACTAAAAGTGGACAAATTAATTGTTTATGCATTATAAAGACTCAAATACGTTTGGGGGGGGGGGCATTAGACAAACATTTCTTTCAATTGTTCACCACATCAAATTCCCCTTTTGATCCAGTTGACTCAAAAGTTTTTATGTTTAAATTTTCATCAGTTACAATTAGGGATGCACCGAGTACTCGGTAAATATTCGGTACTCGGCCAATTTGCCGAGTACTCGGTACTCGGCCAAATTTGGATCAGGTACTCGGCCGATACCGAGTAGTTGTAGAAAATTGAATAGTTCAAGACACATTTTTCAATAATTAAAAATATGCAAATATATATATAATGCAATCATTTGCAATTAATATATTTATAAAATATGACTGAATTCTACGTATAAGTTTTTAAGAAGTTATAATACCAAATCAGTATGAAAATTAACTAAGAATGTGCAAATGTAATTAACTTTTTCATATCGTATATTGGTGTAGGGGAACTTATCTTTGGTCAAGAACAGTCCAAATGATCCTTAAGATGAATATTAATAAACTCATTAAAAAGAAACTTTAAATCATATTCCAATATATTTCTAATCATTAAAAATTTAGATTACGAATTTTTAAAATCATGGTTTTGCAGATTCAAACTTGTGGCATAGTGATAACACAGAGAAGTAAAATTAAGTCATTTTTATTAGGGTGAGAAAAAGATTGTCTAATATTTAATGAAAAAAAGGGAAAATGACAGCAAAATATTTTAATACCGTAATTTCGGGTAGATAAGCCGCCCTATCGTATACGCCGCATGTACAATAATGAAGTACATAAAAAAAAAAGTTCATCAGATAAGCCGCCCTATCGTATACGCCGCAGAAAAGGGAATCAAACATGGCGCCTCTGACGTTCATCTAGTCTGCCAGCCTCTTCTCTGTCTATTGATACGATCTTTTATGATACTGTATTTTATTTTCTACACAAATACTGATACATAAATTCAATTAACAATAATAAACAAATAAAAACCTTACCTTTTGACTTTCCAAAAACGAAAACTCTATCAATGTAATTACTGATTCAATAAACTTTTTTTCATTTTGAAATTTTTTTATTATAATAAAAAGAGGAAAATTGAAAAATAAGTCACATAAATTCAATAAAAACAGATAAAATATTTACACTTATATACACATATTATATACACTTATTCAAATCCCTCAAAATCAGATTGTTCACTATCCGAATTGAACAAAGACATTAAATTTTCATCCAGTTCGTTCTCCTCGTCAGAGTCACTATATTCAGCATCGCTGAGACCTTCATTCGAAAAAATTTCGGCTTTTGCAAAAGCCGCAATTATTGTAGAGGCCCGGACGGCCTGCCAAGCGTCGTGCACCCACATGACGACTTCCTCACACGAGGCTTTGCGCATCCGCCCTGCAGCGGTGAAGGAGTGGAGTCCACTTCGCATCCACTCCTCCCATTTTTTGCGAAGCTCGCATTTAAACACACGATTTATAGTCAAATCGAGGGGCTGGAGAACTTTGGTCAACCCCCCCGGGATGACCGACAGTTCGGAGTTCATCCGCCGGATCTCCGTCTTGACTGATGGCATTAAATGAGCGCGCATTGAGTCCAACACTAACAATCCTTGAGGACGAAAAAATGCACCTTTTCGCTTCCGAAAAACTTCCGCCAACCAAAAGAGCATCATATCCTCACACATCCAGCCCTTTTCGTTGGCGGCAATTACAACTCCTTTGGGGAAGTTTCCCTTGGGGAGAGTCTTCCTCTTGAAAATCACTAAGGGAGAAAGTTTTTCTCCCTCTGCCGTGCAGCTAAGTACACAGGTGAACGCAGACTTCTCATTTCCGGTGGTCAACACCGAGACAGTCTTGTCACCTGTGCCGTGCACAGTTCTGCTTGGGGGACAGTCAAAAGTGACCGGCACTTCATCCATATTAATGATCTGCCCCCCACACAACTTCATCTCTTGGATTTTGTTTTTCGTGAAAGTCAGAAATGCCTCCTTTTTTACCTCCCAATCGGAAGGAAGCTTCTGACCTACAGTGGTCCTGGAACGAACGGACAGTTTTTTTCTTCGCATGAAGCGGAAGCACCAATTGGGGCCCCCGACGAAGTTCGTAATTCCCATGTTGGATGCTACCACTTTAGCGTGCATCCGAATTTTCACAGTAGAAATGGGCAATCCTTTTTCACGTTGCTCCAGGATCCATTTGGCGAGATTCTCCTCCAAAGCAGGCCAGGCTACAGTTCCCGTCCGACGAGACCTCTTCGATTTTGGCATTTTCACCAGCTCGGCCTGCTCGGACTTCCAACGCCGGATGCATCGCTCATCAATTTGGAATTCTCGAGCCGCAGCGCGATTTCCAATGGCTTCAGCTCTCTGTACAGCCGAGAGCTTGAACGCAACAGTGTAACTTTTTCTCCGAATTGGAGCCATCGAAGACAGAAGAAACAAAGACGAATAACGAGCAAAATTAAACAACAGCACACGAGACACGAATCGATAATGAATAGGCCTCGTGCGCGCAAAAAAAAGGAAAGAACGGAAAACGCTACGGTTACGCAACTAACTAGTGGTGCCAGATACAAACATGTTTTTAATTGGATGAAAAAATAAACTTAAAACAAGGAAAACGATCACAATTTCATTATAAATTGAAAAAAATTCAAATCAACGTGTTGTAATTGTAATATTAAAAAATTACTTAACTTCATTTTTTTTAATTTATCATTAAAATATTTTTAAATACTTTTAAAAATTGCAAAAAAAAGAGCTGCCATCAGCAATTAACAATATTAAAATATTAAAAGCAAATTAGCGGTTTTTCCACTTTCGCGCATTGTGAGATGTATGACATCGCGCATCTGGCAACATTGGAGAATACAACAACGGCGAAATCCTATGCAAGCGCACCCTACCGCCGCGAGTTTCATCAGAGCAAACCGGTTTAAAGGTATTTGTTGCCTTTGAATGAGATTTGCTCTTTTGCGGCACGATTGTGCGAACATGAAAATCTTTACTAGAATGAAGGGTGAGGAGAAATTTTCCTCAGATACGCCGCCCTGGCAGATACGCCGCAGGCGCTAAAATTCAACTTCAAAACACGTATAAGCCGCGGCTTATCTACCCGAAATTACGGTAATTGAAATTGTTGTATCTTAAATTATGGTGCAAAAAAAACTAATCTTTCAGCATTTTCTGGTGAAAGCTTATTCCTCAGACTGCTGCAAATATAACCTGCCTCGGAAAAAACCCTCTCGCTGTACACACTAGTTGAAGGTGCACTAAGAAACTTTTTTGCTAGTTTGCATAAGATAGGAAACTTTTTATATTTTTTTTTCCACCAGGCAAAAGGACTATTTGTTCTATTTAGTAATTCTCCAGAAAAGAAAGACTCCATCTCTTTCTTTAACATCTCTTCATATTCAAATTCAGTGTTGGTATTTTCGCTATTGACATTTTCTTGTGCATTTGAGACTTCATCAAAGCACTGCCAGAAAGTTGACGAACTTTTTTGACGAACAAGTTTAGAGAATTAGAACTAATCAATAATAGATTAATATAATTCCAACTTAATTGATACTTTATATTTATTCATTTTAACAATAACTTTTTTTCTAAAATTTTTGACACAATAAATAAAATATTTTAAACAATGCATAAGTTAAATTCAGTGGGATTTTTGTTCTAAGAACTATCATATAGACAGGGCTGCCAACTACTACGCATTTAGCGTAGTAACTACACATTCATCCAGCTTACTACGCAAGGAGAAGCGAATTCTACGCATTCGTTAAATAATCATACAAACTAATTGTTATTATTATTATTATTTTTTTGTTTCTTGAATGTTGAATGTCCAGATGATGCTTTTTTGAGTCGATTCCAGTATCATTTCGCACTGCATCTTCCGTTTAAAACGAATGCCAAACAAGCGCCGCTACACAAGTCATCCACTCCACTCCTGAGCGCATCGATGACGTAATCGAGCTGTTTCGCTCACCATAGGAAGAACTGCGCGGCGGTACTACGCTTGTTCATATACCGCTAATAACTTCTGCATCCTGATTGGATAGTGAACTTGGATGCTGTTCTTTGAATACTTTGAATGAACTTTGCACTGAAACTCGGAATGCTTAATGAATTGAAAAAATAAGTATGATTCATAACAACGAATCATGTTATTTGAAGTAATTTCCCGATGAACTAGCAGCTTAAGCAAAACGGGCAACCTTACCTTGTCATTAAAACAATCTTCATAGATAAAATATTTCACTTTTTGTTTTTCTTTATTTAATCCTGTTTTTTCTAAATTAAATAAAAAAAATGAAAGTCTGTATTTGGATTAAAAATTTCTTTTGAAAATTTGTTTGCCAAGTTTTTCTGTGAATTTGCTGTCATTTGATAAATCTTCAGTTTGACTTGTTTTTAAAAAAACTCAGAACTGCAAAACAGTATAATCAACATTATCTATTATTAATAATTTTAAAAAATGAAATATCATTTTCCTGCAATTGTTTTATGTTAAGAATTTGTTTGAAATTGGGATTTGTTTCGAAATTGTTTTATGTAAAGAACAGATTTAAGCATATTGGCCTGTGTTGGGGAGGGGGCTTTTTGAACCGCACTAGACTACACTTAAGCACTGGAAACTACACTTTTTTTCCCTTCTGACTACACATAGCTCCCTAATAAGGTTGGCAGCCCTGTATAGAGGTCCATTCCAATGATCAGTTCATATGTCAGGGTTCGAATTTACTACTGGTCCATTGGTTCCAAACCAGTAAAACTCACCTCGAATCACCATAAAAATAATAAACAATCCAAGTACCCCATTTTTTTTTAAAGAAAAAAAATGTGATTAATGATTTAAGGTGGACCAGTGATGTTGTCTGTTAACCAGTATATATTCCTGTTCACTGGTCGAGAAGACCAGTAAAATTTTATAATGATTTCTGGCCCTATACCGCTCTATGTCAACGATTTTTTTAAAAAACAATTGGTACTCGGCAACTCGGTACTCGGCCGAGTAGTGAAAGGCCCGGTACTCGGCTACTCGGTAAAATGCTACTCGGTGCATCCCTAGTTACAATTTTGTTATAAAATACTTCCTCTATAGCTGCATTACTAAAATGTAATAAAAAATAAGCCAGTTTTAAGGCAGAAAAATTGATTATTAAATTTCCAGCTCCATATATTGTTGGTCTATTCTACAACCCTATGCCTTCGGTTTTCATTTGCTGGAACATAATGCTCCAAGTATAAGTGTTCTTTTATAACTTTCATTAAACTACAAATAAGAAAGAGTTTCCAGTGTGTTAATTTTCTGATTTTGGGTTCTTCATAAGCAATGAAAAGTAAAGTAAGAGTTTAGTTTTATGTTTTTTTTTTTTTTCAGGAAACAAGTGAAGCTGAAAGGCCAGTACAAGAACATTGTCCAGGCAGCCAAGAAAGGAGCCAACATTGGCGTGAAAAGGAAGATGAGAGAGGCCAAGAAGCGGAAAAACAAACGACGTTAGAATCTCTTCCCACTCTGTACAGAAAATTGTAATAAATTATTGAACTTTTAAGTCTCGCACGGTCCGGATCTTCATTTATTTTTTTAAACTTCAGGTCCTAAAAAATAGTGATGCTGTAAATATTCGGCCTTGGCCGAATACTGTGCAAAAAAATTTATTTTATTTTCGCACATTGAGAGTTTTATACATTTCTCGTGGCATATGTATGTTAGAGTGGGTGGATTTAACTTTTTTTTAATCGAAAACACCTGTGGTGGGAAAAGTGATGTATTAGTATCAGATGTTTGTAGAAAAAATTGCTTTGAAATCAAAACATATTAACATCTCCCGCAAGGCCTTTAAAGTTTCGCCAACTATGCAAAAAGTAGCATTTTAAGTTTTCTAAGTTTTAACTTAGTTTTTTATGTTCAAACTTAAGTTTTCAAGTTGGCGAAAAATGCTGAATTAGAGTCATACAAAACTACAATTCGACTCTTAACTATAAATTTTAATGGATCCAGATTCTTTAATCACATTCGCATACATTATATTGAAAACCACCAGGGTTGCCACGCCACAGGGAAACCTGAAAAAACAGGGAAAATACAGGGAATTGAAAAATCAACAGAAAAACAGGGAAAATCCAGGGAATTTTTAAAATGTCTTCAAAAATCTGGAAAGTGCAGGGAATTTTACTTTTTTTCAAAAGTTCAAGTTGCCAAAATGAATTCTAAAATATGTAAACTACCAATGAATAAATTTATGCGCAAATGAATAAAATAATAATAATAAATAAAATAAAATAAATAGTAATTTTACTTCAGTTTTTTTTTTGCTAAGTTTATTTATTTATAAGTAAATATTTAATTGTGTATTATAGAAGCAAAAAATATTTATTACTTAGTTTGAAATGCATTTTAAAGCTTATGCTAATTTAATTAGAGAGTATGAGATTAGTCATCTATCCGTTCTATGATTTCAGTTTTAATGAATTCTGCTTTGCCTCCCTATGTTTTTATTTAGTTAGTGTTTTTTTCTGTGCCAGGATATTAACCTGAAGGAGCCGGGCGGTACACATGCTGTACCGTAACTATTTTTTTTTAGAGGACGGGGTTGAGATTTTCATTCGAACCCTTTGAAGCCGGGGATTTTTTCAAGGTTTCATACGTCTGGTACGACAGTTTATATCTTCTCTTTTCAGTGGAAAAGAAATCTATGGTACAACTGTCGTACTACCTGGGTCGAAAGAAAAATTTCTAAAAAACAGCCCGGTTTCAAAAGGTAAATGTTCATATAGAATATCTGTTCGCTCGTTCGTAATACTGCATATTCATGCAGGGAAAACACGGGGAATTTTTCCCCCGGAATTGAGTGGCAACCCTGATCACATATTTATGTAATTATTACACATATACTGTTCTAATTTCTATTACTTTCTCTGAAAAATGTTGCAAAATATAGTTAAACATCATTTTACCTATCGTTTTTGCGCCGAGTTCAAAACTTATGTTTAAAGATGTTGTTCAAAGAATAAAATTATTTTTACATTTTTGAGCAATTGCCAATTGCAGGCCATATTTTAAGGGTTTTTTTTTTAGACAATTGCCCACCTACATTTTCCTAATTTTTTCCAGCGGTTATGTGTTTCAAATTTTTTGTTTATTTTTCTCTAAACAAATGCGACATGAAAACGTGACCCCTAAACCCTTCCCACAAGCAAAAGAGTGAGACAGGACAGGTTTCTTATCGCTCGCACAATTACAGGTATTTCAACTTTGGAGGCAATTGTCCCCCGATGCCCCTGTGTCTTCTCAAAGGCGGGGCGTTACCTATCAACATTGAAGAAATTTGAATGTCCGAGAGGGGAAAGCATTCGCACGTGATTTTCGACTATCGAAAAAAATTTTTATGTACAAAATTTTTTGACAAAAATGTATTTTTTCCTGTGCATTTTTTGTAAAAATTTTTTTAGCATTTCGCCTCAAAGGACTCAACTGTTCTGTTAAGACAAAGAATAGAGTATGACATTGGCAGAAAAAATATTTCAATATGTTGTTGGCAGAGGAAGTTATGACCGTTTGAATATCGGTAAAATATGACGTTTTTCATATTTCGGCCTTATGCAACTAAAAGTATGTTGAACTTTCATCGGTTATTTATACATTATTTTAAAGTGCTTACACTGGTCTTTCAAACGACACTACTTTTGCTGTGGCAACTGAAATGTACAAGCTGTTTTTTGGCCTCAAAAACGCTGAAAAACGTCAAAAATGCCTTGTTTTGAGGGCCTTCACTGACCTTACGGCAACAACTTACCACAAATTTAACATTTATTTTGTAAAGTTTCAACCTTCTATATGCCATATACAAAAAGAAAATTGGAGTTCAACAGTTCTTGGTAAGAGTTTTATCTCACAGCAACTTCCATGTCTTGAAAATCCGGGATCCATAAAAACTAAACATCTCAACTTTAGAGCAAAACATTCTGGATTTGGTCTTTCAATGAGATAATAAACATTTGGTAATTTTTGGGAGAAAATCTGAGAGGTCATGAATCACCTCATAATGCTAGGCGTGACAGTTTCTCAGATTCTTGCTCCTAATGAGAATAAAGGACATAAAGATGAACTTATTCTTATGTCTTCTTATCCTCCTTTTGAAGAGAAAGATCCTCTCTCTGAGAAAAGAAAGCTCTTATTGAGCATTGTAAAAAAGCCAATAAGAAATTTATTATTGGCTGTGATGCTAATGCTCATAATATAGTTTCATTTCATTTCACACCTCCAGGGTCCCCCGTACCTACCACAGCTTCGTGGTTTAACCGGGATAGGGCCCTGAAGAGCGCTTTGTCTTAATTTTGAACCAGAACCTAGGGTCGAGCAAACCCTAAGCCCAGCACCCCCAGAGGTATCGTTTCACTTGGAGGACTTTGTGGCCATGACATTTTTAACGCCTCCCAGCCACTATTAATCAAGACGGTGGATCTTTTATCAGTTGGGATCGAACCCGGGTCCCTCCGGACACGAGTCCGATGCCTTACCGATCGGGCCACCACATCTTATTTTACAACTTATGCCTTCTTAACAGAGGCAATGAGCCTACCTTTGTTACTGGAATAGGGAAGGG